>VZSV01000089.1:1410457-1503442 GCA_013398735.1 Nothocercus julius
TATATATATATATAATATACATATATGTACATACACACACCCACATACACATATGCATTTACATAGTTTTATGTATATATACATTTTTCCTCTTTTTTTTTTGGATTGAGAAGCCAGTCCTGACTCAGCAGCCCATGCAAACAGTCCTTGATGTGAGCACAATACAGACACATATGAATATGAGGCCACACAAGCTGCAAGGCTGCAAAGGGGCAGGAATACGCACCGAGTCGTATCTATTCATAGGCCTTACCTAGGAAGCAGTTGTTGCCTCCCATGGAAAGGGTTTTAAAAATAAAAAAAAGAAAGTGCTGAATTTTCTCTGAGGCTGGATATCGGCAGAGGGATTATGGATTTTGACCCTGTCCACACAAAATGTTTTCCCAGGTCAGAGCAGCGCGGATTTCAGCAGCTAACACCTATGCCTTTGGGAACAGGAGGGGAAAAGAAGAGAAAATACGGGCATACACTTCAAAATAGGTTCAGGTTCCAAGGGGGAAAACAGAAGCAGATGATTTCTCTCCGTTCCGTTGCTTCTCGCTTTCCAGATGCACCTGCTGTGGTGGTGCGGGGAGGCAGCGCCTTCTCTTGCACAGGCTCCAGCATCCCTCGTCAGCAAACCCCTCCTGCCCTTGGGGAAGCCCAGCGATTTCAAGAGCCTCTTTGGGATTTTCCAGAGGGTGCAATCCGCCAGTTAGTTATTCTGCCTGTTCTCCTAGTGCCCTTTTGAAAGAATCATGCCATTTCCAGCGGAGTCAGAGGTCATTGCTGCCTTGGCTTGACATTTATGCATGTATTTTGTATCAGGAGATAGGGGATTGGCATTTGCTCCTGGTAAGGCTCAAAGCAGTGGAATTCTTTTTGTTTTTTTCCCTTGAAGAGTTGGAGAGCTCACCCTCTCGTACTTATGCACAATCTAAAAATACTTCTCTCCTTTCATCAATCCATTAGCAAAAACACATTGCAGGACCCTGCACCTTGGTACCGATGTTCTTAGTTGTATAAACACTGCTGCAGCAAAACTAACTGCCCGACCACTTGGGTCAGATGGTAAAATACCAGAGGATCTATTCATTCCATTGACAGAGCAAGTAATTTTTAACCGGCTTTTTTTTCTCTCTCTCTCTCTCTTTTTATACCTTTCTGGAAGATACAGCAATCAGTGAAGCCAGAGGAGCTTTGCAGTTTCTGCCATGTGTGGATCTGGCTTTTAATTCAGTGTGTTTGTGCACCAACTGACTTTCTAGATTTAACACGGGCTGCAGAGCCAAAACTGGAACTAGAGGAGCCCAAAACAAAATACTTTTTTTTTTTTTTTTTTTTGCATTATTTAGATTTCCTGGTTACAGGATGGAGATTTTTTATTGCCATTCAAATTCTCTTAAGTATATACAGTATTATTGCCCAACAGATAAAGGAAGAAATGTTAAAAAAATACTATTATTAATTAACATTATGTGAATATTTGAGGCCCCCTCAAGATCAAATTCCCCCTCTGCTAGGCTAAGTGGGATGCTTGTCTTGCCTTGAAGAATTTAAAATCTAAAGAGACCAGTCAGTCATCCAAGCTAGAGACAGCCCTCTTTTTTTATATAGGGAGATGCTAGAGCGAATAAGACATTTGCTCGGGCACATGCATCAAGTCAAAGGGCTGAATCTGGACTTGCTGAAGCCCTGCATCCTTATCCATAAGATTATTCCTTTTCCCAGGGATTCTGTTAATAATGGGACAAACTTTGCTTAATAATGGTAATGTCTGTTTTTTGGCAAGGGCATTCCTTGAAGTGCCAATTGAAATAATTCAGTTTCCCTCCCCATGCTCACTGTATCTGGAGACCTTAAAGTACATCAGCAATATGTGCAGTGGTGACAGATAAGGGTATAACGATATAAACAATCCTAATTTGTATTATGCTGGGTATATCAAAAAGCTACTTTTCCCTAATCCGCTTATTCCCCTTGTAATCCATGCACAAGACCTCTGAAAATCCCCCTAGCGCATAAAGACAGAAAAGAATCAGAGAGGGATGGGAAAAGGGAAGCACATTTAATAATTAAGGAAAATCTTATTTAAGCAAAGGCTAATTTATGAGCACATGAGGCTTCAGATGGTTCCATGTAAAGGCTCCAAATACAGCTAGTATTGAGGAGAAACTCCTGTCTATTAGGTGTAGGTTGTACACCTGGTATCTAGGTGTGGATTTATCAGTATCGTGAACCTATAGAAAACCTGAGATGGGGCTGAGGGACTTCGTGGAGGCAAAGAGCACGCAAGGAAGCAGGCTGATGTAAAGGAGCCTTGAACCTCCTATCCCACCCAGCAAATTCCACTTTTGCATTTGGCTTGGCTAGTACTGAGGACTTAACTTTTTACAGCACAAGTAAACATGACTTTATTTCATGTAGGGGGTCCACATCACTGCCATATGACCTATCCACGGGGATAGAGCTCTGGCCTTTCTGCGGAAATGAGGAAAATTCAGTTATTTCAACTTCTTTTTTACCATGTTTTGAGCCAAAGTGAAGAGGGTGCCACAAATTGCTGTGAATTGAAGCTGCTGTGTGTCAGGCAGTCCGTTTCAGGGCTGGATTCTCCCATGTTTCTCAGTGATTCCTAGGAAGGGATCTGTGCAGGCACAGTGACCACTTAGGCAGTGTAGTCAAACATTAGGCTACTACAAACATTGGTCTGGACAGAAATACTGCTCTGATCGGTTCCCTGAAATGCATAGCGATCCTAGGAATAAGTCTAAATTTCCCTTTTAACTTCTGAGATAACATTTTTGGCTAGAAAATCTGGCCATGTCCAGGAATATCTACATCTATATCTATATTTATATATTTGGCAGCTCTACCCAAATCGTATGCTGAGTTGGCATGGTGGGAAACTGATGCAAGTAAAGGGGTATGAGGCTGACATGCATCTGTGTGCATAGACATGCACAATAAAATAAAGAATTGGGCCGCATTCCTTGCTCAATACTCAGTATATACTCAATACTCAACTTGCTCAGTACTACTGTGAAGGCTTCCTGACGAACACAGCCTCTTTCTTTTTGTGGCCTCCTTGTAAGCGAAGCACAATTTCCACAGCTTTGTAATTCCAACCTATTCTGATTCCGCAGTGACATTTGTTCTTCAGGCTGCGAACTGACCATAAATATTTCTCGGCAAGAATTTGCTGCTTGCACTATGGTGTTTATCAGGGACAAGGCAGATAAAATACCTTGGGCTACACTGCAGCCCTGGTCAGGGCAGAAAGGAGGCAGGGAGGTCCCTGGGGAATTTCCCCTAGTAGGAAATACGTCTCCTGGATGAGCCAGGAGTGGGAGAGGGTCTCGCTTGGGCTGGCGGCTGGAGCCGGCACCGCTCTGGTGTTGCAGGACCGATGGCCCAGGTCTAGGCTGAAATGGGGCAGATGGGCAGGGACAGGCAGGGCTGGGGGTGCCCACAGGGCCCTGGCACCAGCTGGTCTGCGTGAGCATGCAGGGTCGCACTCGTTGCACGTGACCTTAGGTGCCAGCACAAATAGCAGGTGGCAGAAATTTATGGGTTGGCCCCGGTGACTCCTGAGCAAGAGCTCGGCACGCTGCACAAACCCGGAATAAATGAGGAAAGTAATCACAGCCGCTGCTTCAAGTGTCCCTATTTTCAGACACCTAAAAATAGCAGTGACCAAAGCCGCCTGCCTTGAGCTAACACAGCGGCCCGAGCTGTCATTCATGCACGCGCAGCACGGCGAGCACAGTGCTCAGCTCCCGGGAGTCAGCAGGCGCAAGCCTCTGCAGAACGTTTTAAGGACCTTCTCTCTCTTCCAAGCAGGCTTGCTTAATTGCGAGTTGATTTTTTGCTGTACTGCCCCACTTCATTGGTTTAAACTTAAACTAATTAGTTTAAACTTTTACAGCGAACATAGACTCCTAGAAGAAACCATGATACAGAGGGGAAAAAAAAAAAAAACACACACACAAAAACTCCAAACAGCCGAAACTACCATTTGTTTTCCAGGCTCAGATAGAGGCACTTTCACTGAAGGCAGGTATTAGCGCAAAGACTGAGGTAACAGGGCAGAAGAGTCTCCCCAGTATTGGATGACTCTTTGGGAGGCGAAAGCAGCCCAAGTTGATACTTGTCATTTTTTTGAACTTTTTGTGCCTTGCAGAAAATACATAATAATATATTCTGGTGTGACTGCCTACTTCTTACTGTAAATATATCCCATTCTGCCTTTCTGTCCCATTTAAGAACTTTCTAAAATCCTTGTGTTACAAAAGGGTGACTGATGTGGATGATCATGACTAGAATGATCCTATTTTTAGTTTTATAGCTATAGTTGCCAGAGTTGGAAGCACATTGATATGAATCAGAAACAGCTGAAACTTCAGTCAGCAGAATGGGAGAGATAGGTGGTGCATAATCATCGAATTAAGTAGCTTCATTTCTGCCCATATGCACTGATTGGATATTATCTAATGGCAGTAGATGAGATATCGTTAACATCTGACGGTTTCAGTTTCAAGTATTTTAGGAGATGCACCAATTGAAGCAGTGATTAGACAAAAGTGAACCACAACCATCAGTTGATTGCTTCTAGGCATTATAATCTCATTTTAAAATGAAAGAAGTCTATACATTAATTCCACTGTAATTGCAGTCCGCTCATATGTTATGGTCTTGCAGTGTTTTGCAAACTTCAAAGGGAACTGATTCATGTCAAATGACCAACGCTTTCTTCTCCCCTACATGAATAATTTCTGTAAGTGATTCCCACAGAGAAAGAGAAATATCTTTTCTTTCCGTCCTGTGTCTAGAGATGGTTTAGAACAATTAGCTGGCTTTAGGACAACACGGATTTTTGTTTGCTCTACTGACAGGTCAAGGAAAGTAGCCCAGCAAATTCAATTTTGAATATGTCCAAAGCCATGTACACGGCTGGGTTCAAGTGCTTCATTTGCAGCATCTTTGTCTTGGTAGGAAATGGTGATTGAGATCAATGTCTGCACACATTCATCAAAATGGGTATTTTTTTGACTGCCTGCCCAAACAGCGACTCTGAAGGTGTTTCCAGTTAGCATCCCCAAGGCTTACAGCAGATGTTGGTTTGATGGGCTCTAATCTCCACTCTTATCTGGAAAGTCCATTTGGAAATGAGAGCTCTTTTACAGACAACAGCAAGCACAGGCAACATTATCAGAATCATTTTCCCCAGTCAATCCAAATGAAAAGCCTACGGGAAAGAATATCTACCCTCCCTGTCCATTAAAACTATCTGGGGGAAGTGCTAGGAAATAAATGTGTTCTGAGGATCCCATTGTCTTTCCTTCCCAACACCGTTAAGAGGTTTTCAGTTCTAGGAGCCTGAATATGCAAAAATTGCATGTCCTTATGGTTATGTAGCGTTACCACCATTGCTATGATACTTTGCTCAGTGTAAGGCTACTTTTCCATTTTGGAATAGCAAAGTAGTTTAAAAAATGATTATATTTGGCTATTTTTAACCATCTTTTAAGACAGCCCTGTGTTTCCCTCTCTTTTCAGAGCCTTCACTATATCTGAAACTGAAGCTAGCAACGAACGTGTATAAACAAAGATTTAACACGCAGGGGGCTAGCATGGTTTCCCTGATCATCAGGAATAAGAGGTTTTAGTCCCACCAAATCTCCATTTTATTTAATGGCTGAGTCACTGGCTCAGACTAAATAGTTATTTAACCTTGACATAGTTCAGTTTAATCTTGTCTGAGCGGGAACGAAATGGTTCTGCATGGGACTTTAATGTGCTTTCAAAGCAGCTTGACCTTGTCTTCACCTGCGTTACCAAACTGACCTGTGAAAGTCAGGATGCTGTCTGCTGGCCTGCAGCTTGAGCATAACTGTATCATCACGAGAGAGTTGCTCTGTAACAGTATTTGGCCCATATATAATGCCTTTTAGCCAAAGAGCTTTCCTATGCTGAGTAAGATTCATTAGAGCTAGTCAAGGATTTACTTTATTGTATCTTTTTTTTTTTCACAGAAATAAAATAAGGTTTCAGAGAAGAAAAAGACTTTTTTTCCCTTGGACTCTACTGAAAAGCTTTCAATTTTCATTGCCAAAGAAAAAGGAAAAAAAAAATCTGGCTTTGTGATTTTTTTTTTATTACAGCCAAGCCTTTTATACAAAAAAATGGAATTTTCTTGCAGATAATATCTGATTTACTCAAGCTTTATTGGGCTTCTGGCTTCAGAGCTTTCAGGCAGCTCTCATTCTTACTCCTGTCATATACATAAGACATTTAGTGAAGTGATTTGCCCAAGGTACCCCAGCAGGCTGGTGCTAGAGCAGAGACCAGCCCTGGAGCCCCACAGCCAGTCTCTTACCAGACCCCTTTGCAAGGAGAAAGGCATTTGTCAACACTCCCAGCACAACTCCCATACTGGGAATGTCCTGCATGCTCCAAGCAGAGAACTGTCCTGAAAGCAGTGTATTTGCTGACAAATGATGACACTGGTTGCATTTAAACATCCTCTGGAAATTTTCTGATGCAGACAGAGGCACTTGCAAGTGTGAGGATTGTTATTTAGGGCCGCATGTCCTCCCTCTACTCCTGACTACTCGACCCTTCCTTTAGAAGGGATAATAAGGAGAGGGAAAGGTGAAAATGCTGTTGAAGCCTGTGTATCCCCCTGTCAGATACATGACATTTCATAATCAGAGTCCTTCCTATACTAAAAGACACTGGAGATTTTAAGAAGTGTTTGGACTTAACATGAATACATCATGACATGACATGAGTACAGCTTCAGCACCTATGCAAATGTCAGTTGCTTTCTGTTTATTATACACATTTCTGCTCCAGGAATACCAGGAACAGTCTATTTTTGCACTATTTGCTGCTTTTTCACCTACTCTTCTAGATTTTGTGAAAAGGTAAATTTTGTGCTTTGAGATTATTTCATATTGTGTCTTCCTCAGTCTCAAATAAATCAGGATTTCAATAATTAGATTCCCAGTATTTTCTTCCCACTTGTACTGCTGCGATATGCAAGAAGCTTTCGTAGGACCTGGGGTCTGTCGTAGCCAGGAAAGAACGTTGTTTGAATGTGATGCTCTCCAATTCACCTAACAGAGTGAATTAACTTTGAATACATTTCTCAGTTTGTCACTGATTAGCGAATGCGCGCAGGAAAAGGTAAGTGCTTCAATACAGTGAGGTAGTTCTTAATGTATATGTTTTTTGGTGTTACTTGTCAACAAGCTGTGCCATCACCTTATTGTATACCATTTGCGAAGGCAGTATATTTATTTTTAATGCTTTCGCCTAGAGAATGTTGGCTAAAGACTTTCCTCTTCTTTTTCTTTCCAGTGCTAGGCATTATATATATTTTCTCTAGATTATAAGGCTTGTTATTTTCATGTCTTCATGATTTATTGATGAACTAAGCTAAGTAAAACTTCAAGTGTCCGTACCATGTTCAAATGTCATGGGTGAATTTCACTAACAATTGCCAGGATGAGTTTAATGTGACATTGATAGGTCAGTGGGAGACTGGTTCCATAATGGAGAATGTATTGTAGGGATCAGTATGATTATATGGAAGTGTCCATTGCCCGATCCAGTACTACTATTACGTGATGAGCCAGAACTTTCAAAGACACATGAGGAAGTCAAGTGTCAATGACTGTTTTTAGGAACTGGACAAGCAGTTGGGTTCCAGCATAAAAACTAGTGAGTCCCCAGTGAGTCCAGTGAGTCCTCAGCAAGGGAGGCACATGTCAGAGGTGAGCTCAGAGTTGTCCCCATCATGAGCAGGCAGGAGGCAGGTCAAGTAGTGCTGTCACTGCTCTTGGGACAGACGACAGGAATGGTGCAAGGAAGATTTCCTGGGGCAACTGGCCAATGGTGGAACACATGTTCCACCACAGCAGACCAAACTGCTTCCAGGAGCTTCCTCCCAGGTCCCTCAGCTCTTTTAGAAAAATGTCTTTAATGACCAAATCTCAAAGACGACTTCTTTGGATGGGGCTAATATCCTATTTGGTCCAGGTTATAAAGTTTGGGCTTATTATTCCTCTTAAGAAAGGTCTGTAAAGGTGTCTCCAGGCTTCATCATTCTCCTGTGCTTCCCAGGCCTACTTGAATTGGTTGGATAAATGAAGAAGAAAAGGACCAGTAGCCCTGGATAAGTACTGAGGGACTGTAAGCCAGTCTGTACTCCCCTATCCTCCTCGCACTCCCTGCTACTGAATTAACACACTGTATGCACAGGGTGCATAATAACAAATAATGAGGTCTCATGCTGAATTCATTAACAGTTACACAGAAGCCTCCAGGTTGTTTCCAGTACCAATATACATTGTGCTGGCTAATGTTCTGTAATGTAGTTGTAAATCATAAACCTTCCTTATACACTTCACTACCTAGCTCTACTCAGTTTGCTTTAGAAAGACATACTATGGATTTATGTTCTTGTACGGTAACAGATGCTCCTCCTTGATTCCTGACACGGTGAGAGCTGAAAATGAACACTGGTTTGAGATGGTAGATGTGCAGCCTTCAACAATATTTTTCCTGTCCCCATGGCTTCTCATATTCCAAGGGCCAGATCTTTGGCTTTGCCTGGATATTTTGCACTGCCCTTCTCTAAGGATCCGTGAGCCTGCCATAAGGAAATACCTCGGTACCACGTAACATCTGAGGAGCATCCTCAGGGACCTGAGGCTCTGTCCTTACAGATGGCTATGCAAGGAGATGCTGGCCTGGAGACCGGCATGAGATCTGTGACTTTTGAAGGAGACCTGCTGTATTCTGGAGTTAAGTGTGGTGATAAACACAGTTTGATAATTCCTCTGATATAGGGCCTGACAGGCCTGACATTATAATAATCCCTTTCAAGTTTAAATGGTGAGAATAACCAGGAGAGGTTGGTGAGAATATGATATGCAGAACTGGTTTTTTTTTTTCTTTTTTCCTTTGTATTTAATGATGATAGGTTATCTAGTCAGTATGATCACCTCGTTTGGAAGACATTTATAATGATCAGTGTCAATATTTATGACAAAATAAAGCACTCTAAAACTTACTCACAGTCACTGAGACTATTTTTCACTTAGCATTAATGTACTGGGGGGTGGGAGTCCTTAATACAGTCAGATGTGTCTGCCGAGAATAAGCTCAGGGCTCAGTGTAAAGCTAAGGATGTTTAATGTATCTTGACAGTGATTAAGTGGCTGGTAAAGGACTGGCAATGAATTCATTATTCTCCTTATGAATCAATTTCTATTTATAGAAAACTATCAAAAATCTGTATTATAATATGGAGATTGAGATCTCATATAACGGTTCTTTCACCAGATGCAGCCATGAAAGGACCAGTGAGACTAGAACAAATTACAGTTAATGACAGACTCTTTCTCAGAGAATTAAACATTTTAATTGGTCAATCAGGGTGGGCATTTGAGAAAGGAAGAGCCGCAATTACATGAAAACCTACCTAGTGCACTTTGGCAGCTCTGTGGGCCTCTGACAATTCTTCACCAAGATTCAGATTCATCACCTTGTGCTAATGCTCTTCACTGCACCTAGTCAAGACTAGGAGCTGCTGCTTCATCTGTTAAGGTTTGGGGTTCCTTTGCAGGAATAAAGTTGCTAGATCAAGAATTTTGCACTGCTACACTGCTGTCTTGGGGTGCAACCCATCCATGATGTATGTGTATCAGCTAAAGAGTATTCTGAAGGCTTAAATGGGATGTAACTGATATCCCAGACCTTTCCACACAGGGATGGATTTTCCACTTCTCTGTATATACCTGAGCGAGCGGTGTTAGCTCTTTGTGTGTCACCCATGCTTGTTGTGGTGCTGGAGTCAGGGAAACAACATTACTTGAAGACATAGGTCCATATACTTCTTTTTCAGGTAGAAGCAGGTTTACAGCATCTTACATCTAATTCACAGAAGCTCTGTGAATGTACGCTTACTAAAGGCCCATGCAGATGCAAGAAAGTTCACTTACATGCATGGCTGAAGTAAACCTTTCCTCAGTTTACCTCAGCTGTGCTCCTGCTAACACCCCAAAAAGTAACTCCACATATTGTCTGCCTTGCAGACTTAGTCATGTGATTTAGTTAATACATCGACACAGCTGTTTGACATGAGCAAATGTCCTGCCTTCCCTCCTCTGGAGTGTCTCATATTACAAGTGAGGTAGGATTTTGTTCGAAGTAAAACAGGACTTTACCTGCTTGTACTGAGTTGCTCTTGCATGACGATTCTGGGGAATATGACGTCATTTAAGGTATGGCTAGTTAGCGCAAAAAATGATTGCGTTACGTTAGTGGAAGTTCATATCCCAGACTTCATGCTGTCCTTCTTCAATGAGCTCAGTAAATGAGGTTTTGAAGTGCTGGGGAGAGCCAGACTTCCCCACACGAGAAGAAGCAGGATGGGCTCAGGAAGGCTACGGAGGTCTCTGGGAGCTGAATCTTATACTACATGAGTCAGACTTTTGCTATCACAGGGTCAGCTCTGAACCACCGGGAAAGCGAGAGCTGAGAGCTTGGTAGCTGAGCATCATTAAGTTAATCTCTAGTAATGATGAATGGTCACATATTCTAACTTTCCCCAGGTTGATGAATCCTTCCCCCAGTGCTACCACTAAGAAGATAAACTGGTGGCCATTCCCACAGTCATCTGCACCTTGTGAGCTGCTGGAAAAAAAAAAAAAAAAAAAAAAAAAAAAGGGAAGGGGAAAAAAAAAAAAAAAAAAAAAAAAAAAAGTGGCAGTGGCAAGATAAGAACAGAGATCAGCAGTACCCTAGAGGAAATTGTGTACCAAAACAGGTTTGTTTTCTGCTCCTTTTCACAGAGAGCTCTAAGGAAAAGTCACCCTTTTTAGCTAAGTAGAACAATAATGTAGGTCTGACATTTTATGGGGTGGGGGAGAAAAAAGAGAGGTTCTGTGTCCTTGATATCTCTCTATATTACCTTCCTTGGGCTACAAATGTTGCCTCCTCTCCTAAAAGTAACAGGAGCAACCTAAGCCTTGTGCAAACATATATATTTTAAATTGTAGCATTTTTTTCTCCACCTGCAGCTGTTGACAATTCCTTATGAGTGACAACATGCAGCAAGAGTTGCTGTGTGGGGCAAAGGTAGAAACCCCTTGGGTTTATAGTTTTAATGAAAGATGCAAAGAGCCAGCACAATTTCTGCTAACTGATAGGCAAAACTGCTGGATTAGGATGTGCAACAGCCCTTCCACACACCAGCCGCTCACCTCATGTTTCCCCTATAAGGAGAGGCACATGGCCTAAATGGTCAAATTCTGACCTCTTGGCTTTGCCTATTACTTAGATGTCTTATTACTGTGCCTTGAGGAGTGTTTGAAAAGCCCATGTTTTTCCCTGTAAAACATGAGTGCTTCTGTGGGGGAAGAATACTTGCAAGAATACTTTTAAAAAACATGGGCTTTAAAAAATATTATTTCAATGCTTTGTGTCTTCAGAATATGCAGAATACCCATGAAATCTGGCTGGGTCTCTTCTTCATGCTGTGTTAGAAAATGAGAGGGTGTCCAGGTAAGCTGTTTCCAGAAGGCCTGCTTGTTTTGAACTCCTCCTGCTCTCTGTTCTTCTCTCTTCTCAGCTCTTTTTCCTACTTTTTTGCTGTTCTTCCCACCCAGCTGGAAGCAGCTCCCCCTCAGATGTCCATGTGCCATGCAATGGTGCTGGTAAAGAAAATGTTTATTGTCTTCTCCTTCCCCACTGTGAGCAGTGGGAAGTTTGGCCGATGAAGTTTCCTGTCAGGAAGTTGACACAGGGCAAAAGAATCTCTGCTGCCCCTAAAAACCGTCAATCCACACAATTTATGGTGGACTACTCTGATGTGAGGGACTACAATTGCCATTCTTAGCTTGGGCTTGCATTTGCATTTTTATCGAAGAATGAAATTGTCGCATCTCTGTCCTTTATAAAGTTTAAGATTGCTTTGCACGCTGGAAAGTCAATTTAAATTGAACCCCCCAGTTAATAATGCCCAGGATAATCAGTTTCACATGGCTGTTTTCAGAGGTATTAAGGAAGGTATCAAAGAAATAGAAGTATCACGTGGCATGATTACCAACATACACAAGCATTTAGGATCAGCATACTTACTGTCTTTGGTATTTATCTGCTAATTATTACTATTTTCCAGGGTTTAATTGCATTTATACCTCTAAGATTACAAGATAATTATGCTTGAATTTATTACAGAAAACTAAAAATTGCATGGTTTGTTAATGGCAGACGAGGAGAGTATAATTGGCAAACATGATACAGTTATTTGTGCAACATTTGAACACATGCATTATTACTTCAAAGCTCTGGCACTGTTATGTATGTGAGAGAGAAATGGGAAGCCTAGCCAGTTTTACACCTGGTACTAGGAAAGCAAAACACCAAGGAAAAAACTGTGTTGTAAAGCAGCCTGGCACTTCTCCAGGGCTGGAAGCAAAAGCTCAAAAATCAGGTTTTAGAAAACTAGCAATTTGCTGCGCCCTATCTCCCCTTCTGTTTGTGACTTTTGAGTTTTTTTTTCTGTGCCAGGATGCCAAGAAATACTCTTGCCTATTGCAAACGTTGTAGAACCAGCTTGACTAAAAGTTATGTTATGGGATTGCAGCCACCTGGACTTCCAAGAGCTTAGCAGTCAAGAAAAGACGGTCGTCTTGTTTATTGGTTTGAGGTAGGGGGGAGATACAGTGTTCTGATGGACAGGGCCTGGGGCAGGAAGCGAGAGGACTCACATATTATTCTTTGCCCTGCTGCTAGAAGACTTGCCCTTCGCCTCCTCGCCTGCAGACAGATGCCATCTATCTCTGTGCTGAGAGGGCACCTCGCATGTTTTGTCTCCAAACTCACTCGAGCCTTCTGGGCACCAGCAAAACCTGTAAAGGTTAGTAACGGTGCAGCGTGGCAATGTACAGTAATGCTAGTATGGTGTTGTGAGCGATGAGGATGATATTCTCAACTGAGAACTGTATACTTCAGGATTGCATCTTACAGGTCCTTGTCAGGCAAGTCTTGCTCTGGAGCCAAAAGGGATTTAGTCTGAGTCAAACATGTGGAATTTAGCTTCAAGGCTATTGCTCCTTACCTCCTGTCAGGCCTGGTGTGGTAGAAAATGTCACCTATGAGAGACTCCAGCCAACATCTGAGCTGAGGTGACAGCAGTCCTGGCTGGGAGGTTACTTGTACTTGTCATTGACTTCTAGGTAAATAATACCATTCTGTGACTTGGTTTGGCTTTCTGCTTCTGAATTTCTTGCATATTTGTAATATATATTAAAAAAAAAAAAAAAAGAAAAAAGAAAAAAAAGAAAAACACAAAACCTCATAATGCTCATAAGCCTTCTCCCTGCCAACATCCCATCAAGAGCTGCCTCCAGATATTGTTGCTTTCCTGAATGTCCTGGGACTTCAGGGATGTTGAGGGGAGTGTTGAAGCATCCAGAGTGCCAGCATAACCCCAGGCATTTCTACACATCTTCAACTCTCTGCAGATACCAGAGGTGAATATATCCTGCTGTTTGTATACAAGAAGAGCAGTCTGGCTGTGTGATGACATTGCAACATGTTTAAATAATTCCTTTCACAATGGCAAAGTTTTATATCATCCAGAAACCTTGAAAGAGTGTATAACATTTTCAAACTTTGTGACAAGACCAGTAATAGATAATGGGAGGCCTCAAGTGACGCTGGTCAGGGCCATTAAAGCCCATCGGGGCCCTCAAGGCCCTGCCAAATAGGAACAATGATTTGTTGGAACTATGTGCAAAAATAATTGTGATTATGCACCACAAAGCAAATAATCGTTCTCAAACATGTCTGAAGAAAACAGATGCCTTCTGGGAAAATGTTTCCTCATTTGAAAACACCATTTTCCTTTTTTTAAAAAAAGCAACAAAACATAACAGGAATTTGAAGAAGCCCTACCTAGTGAATTGTGTTTGTCTCCGCAGCACCTTGTGCAGTAATCATCCTCTTCCCTCTTTTTGTGTTAAATATTCTATATAGAAAGGGGCTATGCTGTATGACACAGTTGTCTTTTTGTGGTCTATATTCAGATACCGCCAGTGAAATGAGGAAAGATCTTGGACCAAATTCTGTGACCCCCAGGCTAATATTTTACATAGTTTTTTTAAAAGAGTTTCCAGTCATTGAAATTAAAAATTAACAAACAGCAGTTTTTAATCTTCTTCAGCGACAATGTGTGACTTGTTTACACTCTGCCCATCTTTGTGCTGCTTTCAGAAAGACTTCAGGAAGAGTGTAATAAGGGGGGACTCTCTCTGTTCCTGCTGAATTAGGATTCATTAATTACATGTCTTATCAACTCAAAATTAGCACTGGTACCTACCTGGGGATACCGCCCTGCAGCAAGTGGTTTTCTTGCTGCAAACTGAGCCAGGGAGCCAAAAGCCTGCTCTGCAGTCAGTCGCTCCAGCAAAACTTGCTCTCAGCACCAGCATCCGAGAGACGAGGAAAACAATTTCTTGTGACCTATTCAGAGAGATGCGAGTGACTAAGAGGGTCCCAGCACAAATAACTATTTTCATCTCAGCCAAGTGAGTGTTTCCAACACACTTATTAAGAAACAAAGAAGGGAGGATCTAAGCAAGTCTGTTTGCACCCATTTGGTTTCCCTCTGTATGGTCAAAAGGCTTCCAGCAATTTTTAATATAATTGGTATAATAAAAATAATAAAAGCCTACTTTTAATGGGTTTGCTGTCTCCCCTAAAGATTCACAGAAGGCTCTTCTGGATGGACAGCCTTGCTGAGAGAAATCCTGCTTTCACAGAGATCAATAGCAAGTGTTAAAAGCCTTGCAGCCCTGACTACTCAGCTCCTGGGCCATGCAGGGAGGCGACCAGAGGATGAATTTGTGCTGATGACTCTCCCCCTCATCATGTCAGCTGCTACCCAAGCTGGGGTATGTGAGAGACCAAGCAGTGCTGGTCATACAAAATGTCACTGCCCTCTCCGCTCCCAGCCATCAGAGCTAGTGTTCTGTGCTTCACAGCAGCGTTCACTCAGGCTGATTCACTGCGAGGGAGCAGGGATCAGATTATTCCCCCTTGTCTCCCAAAACATTAAACACACGGAAGAACCTTTCCAGTGACTTAAATTACAGGACCAGCTACTGCAATTCCAACCCCAGCTGGAAGTTCAAAGGCAAAATTGTTTACAGGTGAGGAAAATAGCCTTGCCCTTAGCACATGTGCCTCCAATGCCACGTCATCATGCTGCTTTTTCCCCACAGAGCTGACTTTCCTCCCAGAGGCATGAGCACAGGCTGGCCTCTCAACTAGCATCCTGAGTGCACCAGTGGTGCTGCAGAACGCCTACGTGGCCAGGGGTTTCGAATGCTAAGGTCAAATGCTTTGTATTGCAGAGCCTTATGAGGCTTTCTCATCTTGTTAGCCAGGTGGATCCCTGCATTAGTGAGACTCAATAAGCTCTCTCTGGTGCTAAGGAAGCCCTTGTGCCTCACTGCTGTATCACAGCTCTCGGTGCCTCTCCATATTGATTCCTTCCCTCTGCATCTGTTTGGGGAGGCAGGGCTGTCTTTCAGGTAGAGTGAGAAAATGAAGAGCAGAGAGCTGGTTCTCTCCTGGTCTGCAAGTAACTACATGTGATGCAAGGCTGGCTTACCCTGCTTCAGTGGTTTTTTTTTGTTGTTTTGTTTTTTTGTTTTTTGTTTTGTCTTCCTGGGAGCACATTTGGTCTCAAGTACCTCTTGTGGTATAAGGTGTTGAAAGACTTCACTTGAATGTGAAGCTGCTCTTACTTCGTGTCTTACGTAGTCACGTGCAGAGGTGTGTCTCGTCAAGTCAGGAGACGCCAACGTGGTTGCAGTACCTAGCGCCAACCTGCACGCGCCAGCCCGTGAAGCACTAGCGCCCTGTTCCATTTCAGCTCTGGGTTTTGCTGCCAGGTGACCTGCCACGGGTCATCCGTGAGAGAAATAAAAACCTGCTGAGCAAAGAGAGCTTGGGACCTATCAGCATTGTATATAGTGCTGAAACTTGCTTGGGATCCAAATAAAGGGAAAGAAAACTCTCAGAGCTTGGGGAGAGAAAGAGAAAGGCAGGTTTGAGGAGGATGAGAGCAGTATACACTCCTTTACGGACCTGGGACCAACAGCAATACTCCAGCTATTTTTCTGGAGCTCTTGAAGCAGCCAGGAAAGCCAGGGATCCATCCGATACTGGCTGCCCTAGGGAGCTAGCTTTGTCCCAGTGAGAATTTAAATGAACGTTTTCACTCTCTGAAAGTTGCTTTGTGAAAAGAATCTGGAAATTTCATTCTGATGCTCTAAGTTCCCCTGCCTTGCTAGCATGTGACTTTAATGAGCCTCAGCACTTACTTTCTCTCAGGTGTAGGCTGTTTGTGACTATGTTGGTGCTAGTAAACAAAGTAGCCCAACAGGACTAGACTTGTAGCGTGGAGGAGCTGTTAGCCAGGCTCCGACCTCTCTGGGGGTGTATGGTGGGTTCCCCTCTCTCATCCTGTTGACCAAATGTGCATTAGTGAATGGAGTTCATTGGGCTGCTGAGTTTCATTTGAGGAGCTCCACCTTGCAGGCTCTTAGCCTCTCCCAGCCATGAACCAGGGTAAGCTGGGGGCACCTATCTTACCCTAAACCAAAACTCTACCACAGATGCGCCTTTACGGTGTTGAAATAGCACCATTCCTCAGAGCATCCCCTGCTGGTAGTGGGGAAGGCAATGCTGGACTTCCCAGCATTGAGCTGGTAAAAGGTGAAAAGCCCTTTTTTGGCTCAGTTGTACAAAACATCTGCACCCCAGGGGGTTCAACTTTCTTGGTGGCTGAGGGAGGAGCTGGGGCTGTACCTGAGAAGAGTGGTGAAAAGGTAAAGTGCTTGAATAACCTGAAGTGGGAACAGGAAAAGCCAGGTATGTTATCACCCTGATCCCAGCCCTTCAGCTTGCAAGGTGATGTGAGGCTTAGTTTGTTAATGTTTGCCAAGTGCTTTAAAACTCTGCAAAGAAGTTATTTGAGAGCTGCAGAGATTGCCAATAGCATTCTGCTTTAAATTTCAGGGCTGGATTATTATTTAACTCTAGACTAGCTTTCTATAAACTGACTGCTAGAGCTGTTTCATTAAAAGGTCTGTCAGCACTTAGATTATTAAAATATGTTTTAATGTTAAATCTCTTTCCTGGTGACTATTTGGGGGTGGGAAGCCATCAGTGCAGATGGAAATGTTTCCACCAGGACTGAAGAGTATTTAAGCTCTTGTGAGTTCTGGAACTGCCCCTATCTGTCTTTTAAATTAGCAGAACCCAGTTCCCTGCTGAGACAATGTTGTGGTCAGTGAACTTTTGGGGCTGAGAAAGGGAGGTGCAATGGAAAGGCATGGAGAGAAGAGTTGAGATCACTTGGGATCCTTTCTTGTTTGCTTTCTAAGACAAAATATTCTCAGGAATGAAAATTTGAGCTCAAAAGGAAGTAGAAGAGAGGTCTTAGAAATGTCAGTGATTTAAGTTGCAGATTCTATGCCAAAAATCAAGGTTCTTGAAACTAGACAAATAGTTTTTGCCAAGTTCATGTTTTCCCAGAAATCTCAGGGTTAATTTTTCTGTTTGACCTGCATTTGTTTTCTGATGAAACCACCAAAATAACAAATTAACAATGGAAATCTTTCCTGTTTGTGAAGCTTTAAAAAAAAAAAAAAAAAAAAAAAAAAAAAGCCTGCGATAACATTGACTATTGTCTTAAGTGCCTCTGTCATGCAAAAATCACTAATCTGCCCTTGGTGTTTTGGTAGCCACCTTGCTGATCCCTAATGACAATGACACATGAAGATAATGACACCCAACAAAAGGGAAAGGAGTGGCCCTGTGTTTAGGGCTCTGGCTTTGAATGGAGAGACCTGTGTATGTATTTCTCACCATCCCTTTACCCTTAGGCAAGCAAGCTCACAGCTGAGTGGGGGGAAAACTGTATGTAAGGCCATGAGGTCCTGTGAATGGACAAGAATTGGGAGCCCCTGCCAGAAATTAAGCCAAGTAAGTTAATGACCTGGTAAACCATGTGGTCCTGAATCCCTGCGTGAGGCTTTTGTAAATTGTTTTGAAACACAGTTGACATCTCCAGAACAGCTATTCAACCGCTCCACCCCTGGGCCCACAGGCCTGATGTAGACTGGCTTAGGCTGGGGGCCAGGCAGCCAAGATGTGAATGTTTTAGTTCTGTATTTAATATAGCTCTTTGCTTCCTGACTAAGAACGAGATACGCCTAGCCTTAGATAATTTCTGATGAAAAACAAGGTGCTTGAAGGCTGTGATAACTGTTGTCACTTAAGTTCTTCATGTGGGCAGGCAAGGCTTGCTGAACTTGTGCAGCCTTTTGGAAAATAAGCAGAAAATATGAAAGTATTTCTCAGAATGGTCGTGTCCCAGAGGAGCTAATTTAAAAAAAAAAAAAAAAAAAAAGTGCTTGCTGGAATGGCTCTTCTGCTGGTCTTCTCCGTAGTCTCTTCTCAGAATGAATGACTACAAAAAGGAACGTGGGGGAGCAGAAAAGCCTTTCCCATGGTGCGTAGTACGTGCTTTTTAAGTTTGTTCTGGCATGTGAAGTTGCACTTTTTAAAAGAGATTGGGATCCTTCTGTGTGTTAGAGCCCTGGAAAGGGCACAAGGTGAGATGATAAGAAGGGCTGAACGTGCTGATCGGGGAGTTTGCTGCTTGCTAGCGTGGGCCGCAGGGGAGTTGCTCTCCTGGGTACACACTGTAAAGGAGCTACGTGCACAGCAGGAAGTCCTGGCCTTCCCTGGGCAGCACGGGGAACGTGCCGTGGCCAAACGCTGAACAGAGCGGTGAAGGCAATGATTAGCTCTTGCTATTTTTAATCCTTTGAGGAACAACCGGTGATACGAAAGGTACATAGAACCAAGAAGCTAACAAAGGACTACTGGAGTCTTCCTTCAGACGCAGGGAGTCTCCTTCTGCCCCTGAGGATGGCGTTTTGCATGTAACTTTGAATAAACCAGTGCACTCTTGGGGAAATCCCTGCTAATCCAAAGTCTGTATTCATTCTTTTTTGTATCTTCTACAGTGGCCTCAGCGCTTCTCAATGATGCGTTTGACTTCAGCTACATTCAGGAGTAAAAATTAATACAAAAACATGATTTTAGCCTTGTTGTAGGCTTAAAAAAAAAAAAAAAAGTGTTCTGCTAACAGTTTGCCACAGTTGCAGTGAAAGAGCACAAATGTCTGAAAGAGCTGATGCCCCAGTATTGTGAAGAGGCAGATCTAAATTTGTCTGATCTCTTATAATGACTATATATATGTCAACTTGCTTCCAGAGGAAAGTGGGATACAGAAAAACTTCTCTTACGAGCAAGTTTTCTATGGCTTGCAGGGTCATTAATGTAGACCAGATCTCATTTACTCTGATTCACACCTTAATGTCACCTGGTACCCCAGAACAGTTTCCTCTGTGACTATGTCAGTAGGGAGGCTGGTGGTCCATGTGCAAAGCAAGTAACAGGGCACGGCTGCTACAGCACCCGGTGCTATTCTGCTGCTTTAGGCCATTTTAGGCCCATTAGCTTGTGCCTGCAGCCAGGCTCGGAGAGGAGCAAAGAGCTGGCTGCCAGTAGGAAGTTTTGGCCCCTGTAGTGGTTGACGAAGTCCTGGCCAGTTTGCATCTGGCTAAGGAATGTGTTTTGTAGGGGGTAAGTAGGGCTGGGTGGGATTTGCTTGTTTTCTGTCTCTTCATTATTTGGTATTCTTGGCTGTTCCTATGCATATGTAAACATTTCCTCCCTGCCTTGCTGTGCCTTTGTTGTTTCCCCTGGTGAATTGATGCTGCTATTGTTGAGCGATGATGATTTTTCTTCTCCCCTCTTCATTTTGTTTTCAAGTATGAAGTGAGGTGAATTAATGCGTGGGAGGAGGAACTGGGTGGAGGGAAAAAATGCCAAAGGCAAGAAGCATTTCTCCTGGACTGAAAGGGAGGTTTTCTGCTGATCCTGCTGCAGCCCTGGTTGTATTGCTCCTGGATTAAGGAGAGATGGGCCCACATGGAAGCCTATTAAGCATTGGGCTTTGTGCACAAGGGAGATGGTCAGAGCTGAGGTGGGATTTCCCCAGTTGGCCCTTTATTTGGTAATGGTGGTAACTGAGGCTCTTGGTCTGATTGCTAGAAGGAAGGGTTTGGAACTAGATCCAAACCTTGCTGATTTGGCTGCTGCCATAACTGAGGTCATTCAATAACATGGAGTTTACTTGCATCTTGCTCCTCTACCTCCTTCCTCCTGTAGTAGCCCTTGATGCGTTAAGCAGATGGTGGAAACCAGAACAACGTGGATGACATCCACGTGGTACAGGAGCTCTGTGAATCTCATCAGCTGGGCTCCTTGAATGTGCCCTCTCCTTAGCACTGACTCCGATTCCTCCTCGTCCCCTCGTGGCTTTTCCAGCCCTCTCCCCTTTGTTAAAAAAAAAAAAAAAAAAAAAAAGAATCAGCTCCTGACACTGTATGCAGAGCACTTGGCCTTCCAAGTCTCTGCTGGTGCCTATTAGCACTCCAGAAAAGTGATTTCACTTAAAGCGTGAACTATTACCTGCAGTTTAGCCCTAACCAAAGCTTTGAGGTGGCTGGAAAGAGCAATAATTCACTTGACTCAGATACTTGTTATAATTTGTATCATATGTATTTGTATGCAATAATAATGAAGAAAATTGTTTTTTTGGTAGAGTAAAATTTTAACACTTCTGCATCAATAAGCGCTGTAGGGTTTTTTTTTCCATGTAAAACAAATAGCTGGAGCTGTTAATCCTGAGTATTAATAAGTGGTATGATTTCATAATCTAATATGCTTTTGAGTGAATGACAGGTTATACAAGAACCACCATTTTTTTTCCCCTCCACTTTCTGTTTGTTTCACAATTTGGTGCCAAATTTCTTGTTAGTGTTTCTCCTCCCCCCCTTCACATATATCATCAGATGTACTGTGGAGATGAGAGCATGAGCTCACCTGGTAATTTGCAGCTCTGTGCACAGCCCAGATCAAGTTGAGTGTCTGATACGTGATATCATCTGCCCATTATTTTTTCAGAGCATCACGTTAATAAGACTAATGCGGCCTGGCATGTGCGTGCTGACAGCTATCCCCTCTTTCAAAAAGCAAGAGATGCTGTGCAGGACAGGGCTGTGGGAAGGGCTAACCATGATGACAAAGATATGCTTTTATTAGGCAATGTTTTCATTAATTGAGGTTAAAGCCTACCATTGACTTTGATAGGTGACTAGCTGGAAGGGTCTGATAGTATAAAGATTTACATTACTTTGATGTATTTATTTAATCCTTGGGAAGCAGAAGGTTGCGGCTGAGCCCCTTTTCCTCTGTTGACTTAAGGAAAAATACAGTAAAGCCTGCTTTTGCTGCCGTTTTGGTTGCTCTCTGCCCTTTTGCCTGCAGCAGCTTGTAACCGAGTCTAACAGAGAGCACAGGCCTATTATAGGACATTCCCTTAAAACTGGGCTTCACAACTAGTTAACTGGTTTGTTTTAGTAAATGCACAGTTGCAGAATCCGAGGGTGTTTTCTTCAGCTTTTGTGGTGATGAATGTTGTATGGTTATGCTGGACCTTTTTTTTTTCTTTTTTTTTTTTCTTTTTTTATATGCTGTCCTGAAGACTGTCTCAACTGATCTCTCATCTCATAAAATACTAGAAGTCCCACCAGATTAGGCAGGGACTGGTGTTGTCAGAAGCTCTTTTTCTCCTACGCAGAAGGAAAACTCCAGCAACTGAGCAGTGCAGCCCCAGATTTAATGGCTAAAGCTCAGAAAATATTTGAGAAGCCAATGAAGCAGGGGTGAAATGAATGCAAGGGCAGACTGCAGCAGCCTGCCATCAAAACACAAGCCTCTAATGTATAACATGTGTTCCTACTTTCATTTGTCTGCTTTACAAGACCTAATACACAGTATTTGCAATGTTCACAAGGGGGCTTTTCTCCCTCTAGGCTATTAGCCACAGTAATGGCTTATTAAGAAAGTTAAACTTTCTCCCATCTGGGGGTGGTGGTGGTGAGGGGGGCTTGATCCTAAAGGAGAGGGGGAGGAGGAGAAGAAAACGGCCTGTTTTGTTTGCACGAACTTGCAATGCGGTGCCAGAGGAAATGAATCGCTGGAGGGGGATTTCTGTGAGTGTGTATATACGTTTTGCCTTAAGAAAACAAAGGGGTTTAAATCCCGGCCCCCCAAAACTCGCTGTGCCGATGTTTAACCCAGGGTGGTGATACGGTGGGCTCGGGGTTGCGATCCAGTTGCTAAGGGTGGAGGAGGGTATTTCCAGGAGAGCAAAGGGCAGTTAGTTAGGTGTCCAACTAGTGTAATCTCCCTGCCCAGGTTTACCTTGGTGGAGAGGGGCCGGGAAAACCCAATCAACCTCTCTCCTTATCTCTTCTTTTTTTCTACAGAAAATGAGGCTGTTAGCACCTCATACACTGAGTTGTCATATTGCCCTTGGCGCTTGGTGCAGCCCCCTGACTCCTCTGTGTAGTGGGGTTAACCTAACTCTGGGAAGTCTTAAAGCTGCTCTAAGCTGGGCCAGACCAAAGAGCCCTAAAGAAAACCAAATAATCCCCCTGCTTTCTCAGATCCGCCTTTTCTTTTGATGAGGTGCCGGATGGTTTCCTTCCCCCGGTTTCCTCCATCAGTGAGATCCTCAATTGATCATGTAGACGAGACAGAATAGGAGGATGTGCCCCCTGTAATGTACCTTGGAGCAGTTTGTATACATATACTGTACAGACTATATACACGCATATATCTCCTTTCGTGGGCAGGTGCTGGCTGTACATACTTCCGAGATATCTCGGCCTTTTGAGGGCGATTTCCTGGAACAGGCCCTCTCTGGATTTTGATGGACTCACGGCTGCTATAGCCTTAGAGCAACGCTACTGGGTAAGAGGGGCATTTCATCCCTTTCCCAGGAGCAGTGACAACTGTTTCATGCCGCCTCTGGTGTTCTTTTTCAGTGCCTGAAGCGCATGCTGGTGATGAGCAGGAAGCTATTTGCCCTCTCCATTAGTATATATGAATAATTGACCAGCTCTCAAAATATTTTGAGACATCAGCCCTTTTCTCCGCTTTGAAGTCTCCCCAGTCTCTTAGTTCCAAGTTCATTGACATTTTCTAGTGGGCCTTCTGTGCCTCTCTAGTTGTCCAGTTTGGTTATCTGTAATCGGTGATAGCAATCTATGGGTGAAGCTTTGGCTTCAACTTCCACAGATCAAGGGAGAGAGGTTTCTTTTCCACTATTTGACACGATGCAGTCCTCATGGCAAGCCTCAATTTTTTTCTGTCTTTCATTGCGACCTAATGTCAGGGAGCAGCCCAAGGGGAGTTGCTGTCTGCTGAGGGATGTGCCTGGGTTGGGCCCTCAACACGAACGGTTCAGGTCCAAGGCACCCATGGCTGTTCCATCGACCACTCCAAGCAAGGAAAAGAAGCAAGTCAGGCCTGGGCTCGTCCAGGAGAGTGCTGGGGGCAGCACTGGAGACAGGGATACCTATTGTGGAGGCGCAAGGTTTAGGAGAGAGGCCGGAGGCTCTCCACACAGGCTGGATGGTGAGCTGGGGCAGGGTACCGGCACACCACCAACAGCCTCCAAAATGAAGGCCCAAAGCTGGGCTTAAATAGGGTGTTGGGGCCCTCAGGCAGAGGGTGCAGGGCAGGTGTCCCGCACTCCGTGCGCGCAGAGTCCTAACAGACAGGACCGCGCTACTACAGTGTTACTACAGTGCCGTGGTGGAGGGTGTGCGGGTGTTTTTTGAGGGGCAGGAGGTAACTAGTCAACATATCGTCATAAAGGAAAAAATTGTGCGTATATATATATTTTTAGGAGAAACGTATTTTTTTCCCCCTCAGTAAACGACCTGTTTTCTGAAAACTGACACCAAAAAATGTATTAGGCAAACTGGCAAAAACAATACACCAGTGAAATGCGGGGGGGTGGGGAGCACAAGGGTAATGTGAGTAATTGCCTGGCCTTTTTATAGGCGGACTGAAAATATGTTCCGTATGAAAATGTATCAGAACTGTGGTCCAGCAAGATGAGCCAATCTTGCTAACAGAAGTTCTAAGTGTGCCGTGCTCTTCCAAAATACACAACTTTAGGAAATTTGAGAATGAGAAATTCCAAGAATTGTTATATTATTCTTAGCTGTCTGTCCCTTGTCCTGTTCTTATGTTCTCATAGTTTTTCTTTTCAGTCTACTATTCTAAAAGATGATTAACAAAGCATCTATTCTGTTATCAAATAAGTAATGTCTCTGAGAGTTAACAGATGACTCTTTATTTAAAAGGTTATCTCTTCAATACCACCTCAAAATCTAAGTGAAAGCATCTGTTAGGCCTCTTGAAATGCTGCGCAAGGACCTCTGTATTCCTCTGTTCTAGACTAACAAAACATAAGGAATCAAAGTAGGCCCTTCATCTGCTTGATGAGGAATTCTCTTTGTGAAAAGATGTGCTACTGCCTAGGGTGGGATGACATGATAAAGTTGTAATTCCAGGCTTAGCAGACACTTTGAAGGGAAGAAAGAGAAGAAGGGATGACAAAGATCTGTATCCTGTTTGGCTGATTATATAGGAAAGGTATTATAAAGGAAAAAAAATATATATATATTTTTAAAGTGACTCTGAATTTTTGAAAACTCAGGCTGAATGTGAAACTAAACTGAGGATCTTCTCTTCTGCCAGCTTTACCATTCCAGTCATGATTGATCAAAAATGCTAAAAATCTATTAAAGAGGTGATTCAACTATGTTTCTTGTTCAAGCAGAGGTAAGAATTGTTGAAAATCTCTTTGGATTTTTCTGAAACTTCCAAACTTCCAGCCCCAAATTGCACATACAAGAAGCTTGCCGGGGATTAACTTTTATTTTTTTGTTTTTTTGCCTGTGATACACTAGTTTTGGAGGATCTGTGGACTCATTCTCATTTCATATCTCACAAAAAATAATTATTGTCAGGCTTAAACATCTCAAACAGTTTGCACTTTTGCTGGTGGGGAGGGAAGAGGAAGGAAGTTTCAAGCTATTGCTTTAAATAACTCTAGGTATGTCTATAAGGAACTCATTACCCCTTAAGTTTATCCTTTCAGCCATAACTTACATATGGGAAACAGCAGTAGATCTAACCAAGCCTGCGTTCTTGTCACGCACTATTGAGACAGTTCTCTGGTGTTTAATAATCGTAGCTGATCCCTCAATGAGACACTAGTTCCTCCTTACTGCTGCTGTCCAGGCACTGACTTTAATATTTCTGTTGCTTCATAAAACCTGTTTGAAATTAGCCAGCGAGTTCAAAAGTAATTGAAGGTGAGGGAAGTGTGCCCACATGGGTACATATATCAATCAGTTGCTTAAGCATCATTTCCTTAGGAAGCAAAGCTAGGAACCCAAGCTAAAGCTAACATGTTTTTTCTAACAGCTGTGGAAGCAGATATTGAATGATGAATTAAGCATCATAGGTGTCTTTTCCCCCAAATTGCCATATATTAGCAAACTGCATGCCATAAATGCATGATGGTGAATGACCTTTCCACAGGTGAATGAATCCCTGTGATTTGAAAAATTGTTTATTGGAGGATAGATGGAAGGGAGGGAATAGATCAGAACCTTCCTTTGCTAATTGTGCTGAAATGGTTATTTGCCATGTCAGGACATGATTTGTATGGCTGCTCAAAGCTTTCATCCAGTTGGCTTTTTGGACTATGAGTTATCCAAAGTTATACGCCTCAGTGCAATGAGTGAGGCTGAAAGCTGCAATGACCTTAATTACCCAGTTCATTACAAGCTCTGATTTAGTGTTCAAACTGGCCATCATGCTGCATAATGTTGTTTGCCATCACCTTATAAATGTGTTTTTTTTCTAATAGATCCACAGAACAGGGATCATCCTGTTAAAACTTATTTTTTGGTTATTTTTTCATGCATGAATGCATATGTAGATGAAAGATGATCTTGACTCACATTTATGTAGCTTAATAAAGTTTATTATGAAAAAACTCTAATGCAAGATAGTTGCTTCCAGCTTTTTGTAACACATGGCAAATGGAATTACAGCTTCTGTAATGCTTATTTCTACTAAAGATATAAACTTTTCCTGTGTTTATGAGCTTTCCAGAGCATGCTTTTTGATCATTTTCGACAAGAGTGGCCTGAAGAGCAGAAATGCACTAATTCCTATTTCAAATATTTTCATGTAAAAATTCATATAATAATAAAAGTTTTTGCCTTTCTTCCAATATGAAGTCATAACAGATACTAACAACTCATAAGTTGTGGTCAATGGAACTCTCATGCTCTGGCTGGCTCTGCAAGCTGTAAACATGTGCATATAGCATATAAATTATTGCTTTGGTCACTCTACCTGCTTATTATAGATGTTCCCTTAGTATAAGGCAAGGCCAAAGATGGTGTTCTACTTCTGGTTACTGCAGCTCCATGAAGTTTACAGCGAGCTTTCTAGTGTCAAATTTAGCTTATACAAACAAACTCTTCTCCAGGTTTCTTTCCCACCATAATCTGTTACTGTTTGAATGGCAATTGCAAAAGTGCTGCCTGGACCAAAGGTGCAATGGGAGGCACACGTTCATCTCACCTGTATGTTGTGCTGGTTACGTGCATACAGGCGAGATGAACGTGTGCCTCCCATAGCACCTAACTCTCCCCAGCACCTTTGAAAAGGGAGCTCAGAGTAGCATGGGAATGGGTAAAACTAAATCTGTGCAGGGTACTAGTGCAGGAGACTTATGCTCCTGCTTTGGTTTGGTCCCTCAAAGAAAAAGCCCTTTGCTCTTTGATTCGGGGGAGGCAGGCTTGGATCTCGCCTTGCAGGGGCTCTGATGTTGTCCATCAGCAGGGAAATTTGAGGAGGCAAATGACCACAGTTCATCAACAACTCTTCTTTTCTGTCCTGTTTCTGATCAGCGGGTGTGCTCCTCCTGATGAGCTGAAAATGTGTATTTAATATTGTATTAGCCATCAGCTTCCAAAGTCAACACTCTCCCTGGTAAGATCAGAACACTTCAAACATTTTTCTGTATTTTTTTTTAAAGTGTAATATTTATTTGGTGTTTTTTAAAAAAACTCATTTAAACACTTGCAAATACTTCTAGGATGCTGCATTGCTTTTTCCTAAAATATTGATTAAATGTGATGAATACACAAACACGCGCACACACACATATATATGACGTTTTCTCTTCCTCCAAGAAAATAAAGCTCTCCTTCAAATGAGATTTTATTATTATTATTATTATTATTTTTAATCAAAGGAAGGTTCAGGCTTTTAATACCTTGTTATTGGTATGAATTGGAACCTGAGGACCTAAAATAAAGCATGTGAAGCCTGACAGCACACAGTCATGTCCTTGCAGTGGTGGAAATTACTCTTTTGAATGCTCCCCGGCTTTTGTGCCTGTGGAACATGTAGAAAAGTGAGTTCTTCCTCTTTTCTGTAGTTGTCAGGCTGTTCGTTTGCCTGGGAGGAAGAATCAAAGCAGCCTATCAGCAAATTCTTATATTCCTATAGGGATGTGCTGCTTGAGCTTGGTGTGCAGTGCACTTGGTAGGTTAAGACCTCTCATAGAGACATCTAGAAATCTGCCATACTCTCTTTGTAAGGATTTTGAGTAATTTACTATGGACAGAGGTTGGCACTGACAGTACTGTTTGACCTAAGCTGATACGTGCCAAATGGTGGGTCTTGGCACCTGCTGGGCTCCGCAGTGATTAAGGCACCCCAGAGCGTGTGGTGGGTTACACCATCTACAGTGGGTCTGCAGCGTTCCTGGCACTGTGACGTGTCACTCCCTCCTTGCGTGTTTTCCTGGTACGACTATTTGTCATGACAAGAAAAAAGTAAAGTAGTAAAAGAGGCATTGTAAGAGACAATTGACTTAACGTCTCCAAAGAGACATTGAAGGGCCTGGAGGCTAACTTTTGGCCAGAACGCTTCGAGTTACAGGTTATGTGTTACAATTTTGGAAGCAGCAAGCAATAGTGCAGGGCCTTGAGTCAGTTGCTGGAATAGCATGAGGTGGGAGAAGAGCAGAAAGCACAGACTTTTTTCAGCCAGCTTTGCTGCCCATGAATCACTTGGCTGCCCTCTTAAATGTCTGCAGTAGCGCCTTCCTTTCACAGGAAAAACTGGGAGAACAGGCTTTAATTACTGGCTGCAAATACTTGAACTGGCCAGAGAATTGCCAGTAGTAGGAGCTGGTAGGAGCTCAGCGTTTAGAGGGTTGGGTGCTCAGGACTTGCTGCTGCAGGTGGGTTGCATCAAGACAGCTGAGCCAGAGAGGTGGGTTGTTCTGCCTCAAAGCCTGAGAAAGGATGACCCAGCAGGCAAAAACGGGACGTTGTTTTTGGAAATGGATGAGAAACCAATAGCTGAGGGAAAGATCGTTTGGCTAGATAATGTGGGAAATTATAAACCACGTCAAGTAGTATAAAAAGATAAGAATGCTTCCCAAGACACCTGGGTGTTTTGAGTGAAACGGCAAATTAAATCTCTCTCAAGAGAGCATATGGGGATATTTTGAAGAATTCAGTAATGTAATGCAATAATTATGTGTAAAATAATGCTGGCATGCTGTGTGTTAAGGTCTTTTAAATTAAAAGATTATTACATAATTAATGGATTTTTATAAGGATGCTACTGATAGTCTAATATAAATTAACCACTGACACATTAGATGTTCTAACAAATACTCATTGATATTTCTATAAATCAGTTAATTCAGTGGTTAAAACACTAATTAAGACACTAGAAAGTACATATAGTCCAATAATATGGGTTGAAAGGGAAAGTATATGATTCTACTCCTGGCTGCAATTACTTTACACTGGAGCCGCTCCATTTCCTTAAATGTAATTACTGTTGATTTATTAGTGTGGGGGGAACTAGGCTGTAGGTTTAAGACTGTAGTATTTCTTTGAGTATGCTAGGTAGTTTAATATAAATATTATGTAATATAGCAGACTACTCTGTCTTGAGTGTAATGGGTGGCATGACGGCTCTTAGACAGCTCTTTCTTTGGCTTTAGTGAAGACTCAAGCAAAAGGTGATGCTTTGTCTCTCTGTGACACTGGTCTTTTTGGCACACATCTAAATTATTTCGACTGCCAGCCTATGAAAACATAGCTAACTGGAACTCTTCTGTGCACAACTGGCGAATGCCATATGGTCACTGGGACTTGCTTTGAGAAGCTTCTTCCACTCACGATTTAACTCAATTCTGTACAAGCTTCCCAAAATAGCCCTGAGTAAAAGGGAAGCCAGGAGAAGGTGAATCCAGAGAATGATGTGCTTGCACTGCTGGCTTGTGTGATAGCATCTGCAATTTAAAGCAGCCCTGTGGCTGCTCTAAATCGTGAGAAGAGCTTTTCAGTACAGCTTTCAGCCCACCCTGGAAATGCTCTTGGTCAGAAATTCTCCTTCGAGTTCCCATCTGAGCTTTTATTTTCATGCTCCCGACTTCCACACTAACCTAGGGTATCTGTGCATTTAGTGCCAATGAAAGGTGGGCTGCTGACAGCTCCGAAGGCATTTGCTGAACGTCTGGCCAGGCTTAAACATCAGAGGCCTCCTCGCTGTGCTGGCTCCGTTCTGACCTGCTGGGTGGCCTCTCGTGGGAGTTGGCCACTGCAGATTCTTGCTTAAACCTTGCCCTTGATGGGGCCCCTAGCAAAACCGCTAATCAGTACCACTTGTAAAAGCTTATTCTGATATGCATCAGCAAGTCTGACTGCCAGCTACTTCACAGCAGCTTTTGGAGATAAAGATTTGATGCTGCTACTGAGATTTGTAACTGCGACTTCAGTGTGAAGGTGCAGATACCAGCTGAACATCCAGCTTCTCCAGAAGGAAAGTTGGTTCACAGCAACACAACAACGTGACCTAAAGAAAAAGACAAGAAGATGCTGTGCGCAGAGATGCTCTCTGTGACCCTCCAAAGAGATGTGGACAAAGAGAAGAAGGTCTGCTGCCTCCTCTCTTTGCTGATTTAACTTTGAGGCTGTCTTCGGGCCATCTCTCTCATATTCTCAATTTGGAACAAATACACGAGCGGAGCTTTGGATGGAGTGAGCTTAGAAGGTATAAGGAAAAGAAATTAAACTTAGATTTGACTTTCACAGCCATAACATTATTTTGATGATGGCTTAAGGGCAAGATGAAAAGGCTTTAACAAATTCAAGCAACTCCATTTTCTGTAGCTCATTTGCTCTATATTGAACATTATTCTTTCTTTGCATCCACATCACTTAACAGAGGTCAAGTCAAGAAAGAATAGAAGTGTAGAAATAATTGAAAAGCACTCCACTGAGGAATTACAACAAGGGATTTTTTTTTTTCTGACCTCTAGCCAAGACAGAGCTAAGTAATTATTTGTCAGAGCTAAGAATCAACACTTGAGCACTAAGGAAAAAAATGCACATGTGTGTGTATTTTGAGACTCCCACCTGCTATGTTTTAACCATTTCTGGGCAACAATGAAGAGGAGGAAAAAGTAGCAAAGTCGTGTTCCCATCTTCCCCCATCCATGCATACGGTTGAAGGCTGAGTTTTAGCAGCATCTGACAGTGCTTCCCTCTTGCTTCTGCCTTGTGTGTACCTGCTAGTCTCGAAACCTGAAAATGCAGTCTTTCTTACCTTTCTTACCTTATCACTCTTTTTCAGCTCCCCTCTGATCTGTGTTATAGACATCTGTCACTGCTAGTGCAGATATTTAAATAATTTGCCGAGTCAAGGCTCCTATGTCTTTTTTTGTTTTTTTCTTGGCTGTCCTACTTGAGGTGAGTGAAGTAAATGTTTATAGCAACATGCTACCTCAAACACTGACCATGCAGCTCCCTTTAAGAAAGGTATTTCATACTGTACTGTGTTTGGTAACACTTGAGTGTTACCAAATGTAAGATGAAGTCTAGATGAGATTTAGGTCCTTGTTCTGGAGACTTAAATCCGGTGTCTGTATCAATGACTCCTAACTCCACTATCCTGAATCCAGCGGGTTTCAGCGCACTTCTTTACAGGTATAGTGGGGGGAGAGATTCTGGTCTTGTATTTCTATTCTTTCAGCACAACGATTCCACTAGAGTGATGGTAACGTATAAGAAAAAAATGAAGTCATTTGCTCTTGCCTACGTACCTAGCAGTTATGTGGAGTGTCTGTTGCTTGCTTTGGGAGACTATTTGATGTTCTAATAGATTTGTTATGGACGTCTGGCAATTTAAAATTCTTTCTCCATTTCCCTCTGAAACAGCATCTGGTCCTAATCCCTAACTACATTTGCCTGAGTGTTGAGCTACAAGGACTTCGATAGCATTTCTTCTAAATAAACATATTGCCATCTTAAAAGAGTAACTTTCCTCGGGTGGGGGGAAATAGAGTGCTTCTGTGATTTGCCTCTCCTGAGTGAGAAAGATGATGTTTTCTGTAGTCAGAGCCATGGTCTGCTGACCGTGGACTGTGGCCTTTGCAAGTGGGCCCAACCAGCTGTTCCCATGGGAGGTAGCAGAGACCCTGCAGGAGGAAACTGCATGGAGGAAACTGCCCTCGAGCAAAACTCTTGCCTGTTCTGTTAGGTGGCTGCCTGTTGGATGTGAGTGCTTGTCCCTTCTGGACTTAAAAGTATATTTATTTCACTTTAATATTGTTGTCTAGATGGTTATTCCAAGCTGTACATTGCATTTTAAGTTGCTGCCTTTTCCAGCATTATCTAATGGCCCCTCATTGACTACTCAAAGCTCTTGCCTTCCCAAAAGGGCAACAGCAACAGACAGATCTCTTTAGTCATCTTCACATGCGAGTTTTCCATTCTTCTACTACATTTATATATATAATTTTTTTTTGTAGTTAAGTCAAAGGCTAAGTACAATCTTAACACTGCTTTCCAAATATCTTACAAAGTTCTTGTTGTAATGATTGAGGTGCTAAGCTGATCTCTAAGTATTTAAAAATCATTAATAGAGGATATAAGTCTAAACAATGGTGAGTTGCCGGGTGACGAGAAGCCCATTAATGAATTCTCCAGATAGGATACATAATAGAGCATTCCCTGTAAGCAGGGAGAGCTCACAACAAATCCTGTAGGTTATTAAGGCCTTTCCCAGACTTGAGATGAGCATCTGACTGGAAAAAAAAAAAAAAAAAAAAAAAACTTCACTCTGGAGCTCCTTCTTGGGAATAAGAGCAAATTGGGGGCTTTTTATTATGCTCATTTTGGTGCAACTTATGCCCTTATTCCTGCAGAAGAGAAGTTCCTTAGGCAGCCCATCCCAGACCATTTAAGCCTTTGCTAGTCGAAAGTAAGCATCTCTGGCTAGATGCCTTATGGTGGACTTCAGTAGGTTTTTCAGAGCCTTGTCATGCTGCGTATCTTCCTGCCTTCTCCTGCTCCCTTTTTTGTGTCATTCTTTCAGCCTTTACTGCTCATTCTGAGCCCAACTAGGCATCCTCCCCCAGTCTGTAGCTTTCTCAGCTGCAAGGTAGTAGGTACAACTTGTCACAGGAAAACACGGCATTGCACAGTATGCCTTGAGGTATCCGAGCTGCTCTTCAGGGTCTTTCTGCTGTCTCCTGTGGTGCCCTGAGCCCCAAGGAGAGTGGCTATGTCTATACATGTTCTATGAGTTTGTATTTAATAAGCAGTTATGGGGACCCAGCTTTGTACAAGCAGTTTTGTCATAATTTTTCGAATTGTTTGTATATGGGGTGGGGAAGCCCGTGGTTGGGACACCAGGAGCCAGTGAGCTGTGCGCGTTGGTGCTGTGGGGTGGCTCACCCTGCTGTATGCTGTCAGGACAGAGGTGCTTTGACCTGGTACCACCATGGGCAATAAGGCAAGGTGGAGCGGATGTCTTCAAGATCCTCAATACCCTGCATATGATACTGTATTATCCAGCATATTTGTTCCTCTGCAGACCTGATTTTCATGGGGAATTTTTTTTTTTTGATCTTCCTTTATATGCTGGCAACGAGTCAAAAATATTGTGCAAGTAGAACTATATCCATGTGCATTCCCTTCCAGCTAGGAAGAAAATAGAGCTGCTTGGGGTGTATGTGTATGATAAATGGTGCTTTGCTTTTTTTTTTTTTTTTTTTTTTTAAATATATATCTATATATATTTGAATAATTCTAACAGAAACGTGGCATGTTTCTGTCCCTGCTTGCCCTGCCCTCGTGTACTCCCCTTGCACGATGCTTTGCTTAGGTTTCTCTGCCAGTCCAAGGCCTAGGAAGGCCCAAACACAGAGCAACAGAGATCCAATACGAAGGGTGGGAAGTAACTGCTAGGCTAAGAGTGAAGCAATACAAATTCCTATAGCATAACTAACACACTGTCATCATGACTGATGCCAAAAACATACGGTGAGGGAAAACGAAGGAACGGAGCACTGAAAGGTCTCGGCTGTGGCTGGAAGCTGTGCTACTAACGGGGAGCACGTGAGCCCTGGGCTGCCCGTGCGCAGCTGCCGGCTTGCTCCCAAGCCCCTTCATGCAGGGCTGTGAGTCACTTCCTCCCCTCCCTGCAGAGAAATGCCAGAAAATGGCATCCTGCGGGTCCATGTTTATTGACTTGCAGGGATTTTCAGAACAAAAACTGCTCCGCATACCAGCAAAGAAGTGTTTTCCTAACTGCTGACTCTGGCTTCTGCCTGGTTGTTGAAAGTAAAACTTTTTTTTTTTTTTTCCTCTCCTTCCTTCACTGATTTAGATCTAGCTGAAGATCCAAAGGCCTCAGGTCAAATGTTCCTCTCAAATGGGCAAACCCGTGCTGGGACAAGGGGGTTTGCAGGCACCTCTTCCTTTGGCTTGAATGTTTGGAGGAGGGTGTTGGCCATGGTGGTGGGCAAGCAGCTTGACAAGGCAACACCCTGCTCTCCTCCCACGACTTTTGAGCACCCAGTAAAACGCGGACCTACCCCAAGACCAGGTAGGTATGCCAAGATATGTCAGGTAGCTGCATGCCAGGTGTCCCTCTGGGATGGAGGCCTCCAGTCATCACGTCAAGCTGTCTGAAAGTTGCCCTAAGGGCACGTTGCCCTAAGCGGTGGTCACTGCTGTGTGCGGTACTGCCTGCAGTCCTCTCCTGGACTTCTGTTGAATCTTACGTGGATTAGAGAATGAGGGTAAATACATCTACATATATACACACACATTTAACTAAATCTCCAGAATTCCACTTTAACCTGTGATAACTAATGGTCAAAAATGACCTAACACTCTACCCTTGAAACCAGTTTAGAGATGCATTTTTTTAAACTTTTGCCATAAATGTCCCAAACATTAAAAACTAGAGCTGCATTCTGATAATGATGGCACAAAGTTTGCTTTCAATGCTAGTTAGTAGGGTTAAACACAGTTTACAAGAGAGGACAGTCATTGGGTGCATGGAAATAGAAGTTTTAGTTCGTTTTTTGTCTGTTCTGACATCTCTGCTTTTACCTATAAATTTTTAAACATGTTGTCTAGTTATTATGAGTAACATGCTTCATATGTAATGAGGTTTTCATCGTGCAAACAAGCGAAAAGAACATATAACAGGTTGTGACATGACTGACGCCATTATAATATGGGAAGACTAAATAGTCTTAACACTAATGGCTCCGTGCATGATGCGTCTAGTAAAATAAATGATCCTAGTACTGGGAAAAATACTTTTTTAAGCAGCAATATAAAATCCCTATTTTCATAATTTAGCATTTTCCCCCCAGACTACAAAAAAAGTCTCAATAAATTTTTGAGACTATCACTTAGAATACTGTTTATTACTTTCTAGAATCAGTCAGTAATGCCATCCTTCTGCTCATAAAGTTCCGTAAATGACTTCTTTTAGACAAAAAAGATCTTAAATTTTGACCAGGATGCATGACTGGAAAAGGCTTTAGTAAATTAAAACCTGGAGGAGAAGTGATGTTTTATTTTTAGTGGAGAGAAAATAGTGCTGTAGATGATTTATTATTATTATTATTATTTTCATGCCTTAAATTTGAGCTTTGTAATACTGTATTAGATGTGACATTGAAGAACAATCATACCTTTCACTCTGCCTTACACCTTAGTGATAATATAATCCTCTCACTAGTAAAATTTCCAAACAGTTTCTGACCTTTAGAAAATCACGCTCAGAACACCCAACCTTGTCTGTTTTGGGGGAGAAACTGGCCTTCCTAGGCAGCATTGTGTGCTGTCTGTGTGTAGTTTGGTTGTTTATTAAGTAGGTCCTGAAGAAATGCTGTTCAAACTGGGTGCTAATTCCATTTTTGTACTTTAATTCAGTTGAATCCTCATTTATTAATTTAATGAGTCTAGATCTTATTGGGATCAACAAGATCCTTGGTATTTGGCATTTTTAATATGCTTACCAATCATGCAAAAAACAGCTTTTCTTTTTTTGCCCCTTTTTTTTTTTTTTTTTTTTAAATCCCTTTGAAGACCTTGATCCCAGTTCCGGTTACTGCATCCCTGTAGCAGGAGGTGAGAGAACAAGAGCTGTCCTCTGTGGTTTCCATATCCGGGGACAGCTGGTGGGTTGCATGCCTTGTAGCATATCGAAGAGGAAATTCAAAGCTGATTGCTTTTCAGCATTCCGTGTGCCTGGGGAGCTTTGGAAGCAGATAAGTCATAGCAAAATGTATTCAACCATAGTCCCTCTCTGCTTGTCCCCTTGGCCGGCTGCTTTGCCTGCCCATCTTTTCCTGGTGGGTAGAGAGGAGCAAGGCACAGTGGTGGGACTGTAGCATGACTGAGAATTGTGTTGTCCATACCTCCAAAAGAGCGGTAGGAAGAAACTGTAATTTGGTCCTAATGTTTATGGGATGTCAGACTTGCTCATTACAGGTAGGAGATCTCATCCTCTTGTGGGTGATTTGGGGCAGGTATGAAGTCTCCACCACAGGCAGCCTTTGAAGGTGCCCTGCAGCTCTAGCTCTGTGAAGACACGGAGCTTCCCAGGCAGTGCTCCTGCTCACTGGAGCAAACCTCAAGCTTTTAGAGTTCATGGTGGCAATTTTGGCTGTCTGAAACTTTGATATGAAACTTCCTGTCAGATTCAGATTCAAGCACTGTCGAGCACCCAAGGATTAGTGCCACCGGTTTTTGTCAGATGAAGCTTTGGTTTGAAGTCAAGGCTTTCCACAGACAAAACCAACATTTGTAGTTAACTGGAGGACATTAATGAGTCATTCAGCCCATCATTTATTGGGACAGCATCCAACTATAGTAAACAGTGCAGGGCCATATTCCCTTAAAATGCTGACACGCTAGTGTTCACCTTCCTTCTCCTTTTACTGTTGAAATGATTTCAAAATTTAATCAAATGATGGAGCATTAGGGATTGTGAAAACTGTGGATTGTGTTCTTTGATTTCACGTCTCTGTTCTGGCTGTACCAAAAGGGTGATACGTGGGGTGTCACAGCATGAGAACTACTTGCTGCTTGCTGCATGGTGCAGCTGAAAGACTCTGCAGCAAAACGGCTCCCTGTTGCCCTAGACTGATCACCCTAGAAATTAGACCGTACTGGGCACACTGGTGGAAATACAAAGTGAGATTTGGGATTTGCACTTGGGCAGAGGCCCAGTGCAGTGTCTGTGTGCTTCTGAATTGACTGAAGCTCATGTTTTCAAGGCTTGGCTGCTTTGTAGGTCTGAATCAGCCTAAGAAGTTTGTTTAGATCTAAAGGTTTCTGGGGTTTAACATCTATACATTTAGTGAGAATAGTTAAAGGTTGGCCTATGGGGCTTAATACTCAGTTCTCATTATGTAGAAAATTCACATCAGCCACCTCATAATCACAGGTCATTGCACATTTTGATTGAATAAAAATTTGAATTTGTTAACAAGCAATGTATTGTTAAGTGCATCATGTACTTTATGTACTTAGAGAAACGTTAGCTATCTTTCCATGGACGTAGCCTTACACATTTAGCTGGATTAAAAACTTAAAATTAACTCTCACCACCTTGAACAGGGCCAGCAGGCCAACATCCCAGGCTACTTCCCACCAGTTCTGCTGAGCTGAACTACAAATGCATTCCTCCCAGCTTCTTGGGAGGGCTCATCTCCCAGATGAAACCTGTGTTTCCATCTACCCCCGTAGGTTACCTGTCACCTTTTGCAGTCACCCTTTCCCAGGGTGACTTTTGTACCAGTGGAACCAATTCCCTAGCTGGTATGAAATGTGTTTTGCTTACTCTGTTCTCCTGCATTTTTTGCTTTTATTATTTCCTTTGATGCTGTCCTTAATCTAGAATAAATCCTTGAGACTGGCAAGCATAGTTGCTTTTTATATATGGAGGAAAGCGAAGAACTCCATCATAATTAACGCACAGCATGTTGCTGTACTAATTGCATGGCTCGCTAATCTGCTCAAATCGTGTGTTGACTGGAAAACATATTAGGAGTGCCAGAAATAAAAGTAAAATGATGATACATGAGTAAGGGAAACAGTAATAATACTGTGTAATTAGAAGATCTAATAGAATTAAATTGTTGAAAGAAAGTGTTTCTGGTAAAATATGCTGCAGTGTTGAGGGAAATATAGTCAGATGTGCTTGCACACATGTTACTCCTTAAATACTTTCCAGACTTGTTTTTAATGAATCTTTTATCTCCCACAGTCATGAGCAATACAGAGAAATCTAGAGCCACTTCTTCTATCCCATTCTGCTGTGGGTCTGAAATTTGCCCGCCAAGGTGTGGCTCACGATATATGTCAGTGTTTGATTTCCACTTGGGTAACAGTGTCACCTGCTTTGCTTAACAACTTCACACTTGGTTGTGTGTTGCAGCTCAGGAGCTACGAATGTGGTGGCCGTGCTGGCCGGGTTGTGCTGGAACCAACGCAATGGGAGAAGCAGCACGGGGCTCATCAGGTTGCTAGTCTGAACGTTGACTTATGGCACTGCAGAAGACAGTAAGATCAATAATGAGGCTGGTTGAATATCTGAGGTTTGGAAGCAGGTTAAACCACTACTTGGGTCCGTAGGGTTGAGGTTTTGTATGGGCACGTTTTGTTCTGCAGCCTTCAGAACATGATTTGTTGTGTCACTAACGCCATAAAGCATATTTACTTGAATGCACTGTGGAAAGATAACTTGGTGTTTTCAATCATGCACACTTTGGGAAAGCTTCCAAATGCAACATTGCCATAACTGTCTTTCAGTTCTGAAAGTTGAAAAGTACATAAGAAAGCTGGGAGATTGCTTGCTGTGGAGTTTGTTTTTGTTTTTAAATGTGTTGAATCTTAATGCAATTTCATTCTTTAAAGTGAGATTATTGCACAATAATTTAAAATACAGGAGGCCTTTTCATGGCTGGAGGAGGGGAAAAGCTTTTGTTGTGGCAATAAAATATTTTTCAGACTTTTAGAATCCTGTTTCAATAAGTTGCATTCTGGTACAGTTCACACGGCAATAACATAATATATTTGTTTATTATGCTATAGCCTTTGTGATCACTGTGGCTAAAGTTTCAGGAAGTGCTTATGGCTGCTTACAGTTTTGACACCTCCTGACAGAAATAGGAGCTACAAAATAAATCAAGCCTGGTTGTGTTCCATTAAGTGGGTAGCAGTTTTCAGAAAGAAAAAGCTCTTTTCAGTCAGGTTATCATAGGGTTGGAGCGTATTGAGAATGAATTCCTTTTTCTATCGACAAAATGGTTAATAAGAAGTAAGTACTGCCAAGTTTACACAAGCTTTCTGTGACTGAACAACCACCTTTAAGGGCAAGGGAGTAATGGGCCCCAGCCCCAGGATGGAGCCCGGGGCTTGGAGCAGTCAGCAAGAGGCTGTGCTGGGAGCAGCTCTCGCCTGCAACTTCTCTGTTGTCTTTACCAGCCATTTCATGTGTCTGCCTTATTTAAAATATAGGTGCCCTAATTCTGACATAAGGGTATGGAACAAGTGTCTCTGGAGTCTTTCCTGCTCTGTCTCTGGAAACAGAGTGCTCAATAGATGGTTAACATTAAGTTTTCCATGTGCAGTGGAACAGCTGTGGGTTGCTCTTTGTTCAGCCCTCTAGACCTTGATACTCTTTCAGCTTGTTGGGTTTGCATCAAACATCCGTGTGGATTCCAGAACAAATGGCTATGCTTTCCAGGTTTTTGAAAAGCTGCCGTTGCATGTGGTGACAGAAGATACTTGTCACCATAGGTGGAAATCTGGGATATCTGACCGCACGTCATCCAGCATAGCCCTCCGTTATACAAGGGTTTGTTTTCAAAGATGCACTTAGGAACTGCTCCAGGAACACTGGGCCCTACTTCTGCTTCTCCCATATGCTCTCCATGGGATTTAGGGGAGCCACTTAATCTCCAAATTTCCTTGTCTAAGGAATGGCATGACACCTAATTCCTGAAATGTGTATACACCAAGCTCCAGCAGCAGTCTGAAAAACTTCAGGTAAATATGTAGGTGCCTACACAATTAGGAGGCCAGATCTTGCTTAATCCTTCCTAAATTTGCTTGCCTGCAAGTTAAGAAACAAATCTGAGATGTTCGTTTATCCTCCCTCTGTATTTAATGCATATCTCAACTTCAGCTCCCCAGAGCTCTCTGTCCCATCTTTAGTCATCAGAGGCGTAGATGTAGCATGCCATGTTGTGGACACCGCAGATGCCCAAATACAGGAGGAATCAGTGTATGAAAAGGCTTCCCCTTTTGGCTTTTGAAGACACTTAAAATGGTTAAATGTTATGGTTAACATGGTTATAAACACGGTTTATATAAACATTGTTATTTAACAGACGGTTATATATATCATGGAGATTTTCATCTCTAGGGCCCCCAGTCCTGTGAATCCAGTTTTCAGAGGAGTCAGTTAAGGATATTGTCCTCCTAATTTAGGCACCTACATTAGATACTTAAAGTTAGGTTGTAAAAAAAACACCTTTTGTTTAAAATTGGGTTAAAAGACTTTAATGAGCATAATTTAAAAGATAGCTTTTATCTTGGTCTGAACAAGATCAAAGGCATCCTGAAATTACATCAGTATCTGTGCAACAAATGAAGTATTGTTTGTATCTTTGGAAATACTAATGCAACTGCAAAACAGAATTCTTTGATCCTACTGGACTGAACATTTCTCCCCTTGCTACCTGTACCTTAATAATCAGGGTATTGAATCCCAGATGAACACTGTGGGGCTGCACATGCAGGGTTTTTATAGGGTAAGGTACAAAACAAACAAACAAGAGAGGCTAATCCTTAAGCAAGTTTATTTTAACCCAAAAGATACCTGGCAATCCAGGACAATGTAGTCCTGTAGATGACAACAGGACTGCTACGGTTTTCTCAACAACTTATTGCAGGTTTGTTTATTAAATAAATAATATGAAGGCCTCCGTCGATAAAAAAATGTTAAGTACTCTTGGTGCCAAAAAGATTAAAAAATAATTCTTAGTATAAATATCAAGTTTGCACAATCTCTCTGAGGTTTTTTGTTTTCTCTGTTTCCAAGTACAGGAGCGTCAGCTGCTCCATCTCGAGTTTACACTTGCAGCCTGTTGGAAACTGTACCCGGCGTGCCCATCCCATCTGCAGTCGCTGTGCTTGTTGCATAGCTAGGAAATGAGACTTCTGATACTGTGCTTGACTTTTGCTGATAAAATTTTCCAAGGTTGGGGATAGCTTGCCCTTCGGCGCTCCCGTTGTCCCTCAGTTTGCCCTGGGATGCCGCTGTGGAATGTGCACGTGCTTCTGGAACAGGCCGTGAGCCACCAGGCTCAGCACGCTGCCCAGAAAGTAGAGCAGCTTTTGAAAAGATGAATTTGCTGCTCAAAGGCAGACGGTGACACCACTGAAAGAGCACCAAGGCAAAGAGCTGATTTCCACTTGTTTTATGTGTAGTGGTTTCAGTCACGGCCAAGAAAGGGACGGTGGCAGATGAAGCGCTTGCAGTGGTGTGTGTGTAGTATCTTTCCAGAAGAGCTTCACGCTTCCCTCTGCTAGACAATGTTTTATTCTGCTCTGTATCTGCCTGGGGAGCTCGCTGGTGCTTGGCGCTGAAAGGTGGTCCCTTCCCTGTTGCCATCTTCTCCTTCAGACCTGCTCGGGAAAGATCCCAGGGAAACCCATTGTCACCGTGCAAGTTACCTGCAAATCCTTCCTCCCTAGGAGAGGGACCACAGCCCACTTGGGAGACCGGTACTGAGGAGCCCATTTCAGTCCTGAACCAGATCCTCTGGCTGTTGATGAGTTTGGGTTAAGCCCGTGAGGAGAAGCCTTCTGGCATGAGTTTAACTCATTCAAGAGACTTTAGATTAGTACTATTGTGAAGAGTAAAGGTAGGCTTTGACTAGATGCTCTTGAAAAGTTAAATTTGAGTCTTCTGGCTATATCTTGATAAGGTTTGGCAGATAGTCTAACCTTGTTGTTTAGACTACAGCTTAAAAAAGTCTTTTAAAATCTGGAAATAATGAAGGTGCCTATTTTAATCTAAAATACATTTGAGTTTATTTTAATTTTTATTAATATATGCACCTGAATCAGAGTAAATAATTTTATCTTATGAACCAACATTTTCAGTAGAATTACCCAAACAGTCCAATAATGATGAAATGAAAGAGAAGTACACTTTTTAGACTGTTATATTGAATGTTGCATTATTTCTAAGAAACAGTATAAAAAAAATTCTTTTAGTAAAAGGAGACCGTTTTGCACAGTGTATGGTGACAAAGGTTGGGAGGGGGTCGCAGTGAACGTGATGTCACACAGAACGTGATGTCACACAGAACGTGATGTCACGCTGAACGTGATGTCACAGCACGCTGGGTCACTTGGTTCCATCTTTTGCTGGAGCCACCATGTAGACATCTGGGAGGAGACCACTTCTTGCGTACATCTTGATTCACAGCAAGAAGAACGATTAGCTCTACAAATTAATTTCTCCCATCCTCAAAGTGGTGCATCCAGAGAAGCTGATATGGTAAAAGCAAAGTATAGTTTTAGCTGGGTTGAAGACTTTTACTAGAGTTTCCCCTTCTCATTTTGGGAAGGAGGTTGAAATCTCTATAAGATTCTTCATACAGTTTTTGGTTTCTTGAAATAAATGAACAATATTTCTCAGGGTATCTTGTTAGCATCATCAGTCAGAACAGGGAAATATTTGGACATGTGATGAGTAAAAGTGAGCTAAAAATTATTTGTTTGTTTGTTAAGACTTAAATCCCAGGCTGATTTGGGGGGCTTTGTTTCTGCTGTAGCTGAGCTCGTTCCTCTTTATTAAGAGGCTGGGCTGATACAGTGCTGCTGTTGAAAACCTCTCTGTGTATTTAGATTTAAGATTTATTTGCAGTCAATTTTGTGTTTTAGGGTTTGAAGCAAAACAGTCCTCAGGACTCTCACAAATTTTTTGGGGGATACTGCCACTGAGTACGTGCTTGTAATGTTTTGTGATGGGCTGTACGTGCCTGATCCGTGCACCTCACGGTATTTGTCAGCTAGGACCAAATCTGGGGGGAAGAGCATCCAGAATCACAAATAGTTCTTGCACTGAGAGAGCTTCATCTACGGAAGGAGCTAATGTCTGATATGAACCTTCTGTACTCACTCCGTAGGTTTTCTCTGTGCGTCGTCGTCTTTCTGCTGCGTTTCGTGGCATGTGTTTTGGGGATACAAGCTTGTGGCCTCTTGTCAGGCGCAGGCCTGTTCCCCGAGCAGCTCTGCAGAGAGCAGACGTGGTGGCAGCCCCAGAGAGATCCTGCCAGAGGCATGTTGAGCCCCCAAAGCTTGAGATTCAAGCTGCGGGGTAAGTGAAACGGGTCTGCGCCAGGAGGTGCAGGAGGAGGAGGACCTGGTCTGCAGTGGCCCCAGGGCTCACAGATCACAGTGGATGGTGAAAGCCTTAAAGAAGCTCCTCTTTAAGGGTGGCCAGAGTTTCCTAAGGGAAGACAACTGAATGGCTGAATAAATGTTTCTGCTTTGAGGACAGTCCTGGAGGCACCAGTTAGACCAGTTGTTCCTGATGGGTTAAGTCACCGTGGGTCTGTTCATAAGCAGTGGGGCTCTGTGAAACGCCCAGATCAGCCAGCTGGCAAGAATGGGACTGTGGTTATTTCCAATGTTCTGCTGCTGCACAGCAAAGGCTTTTGTGCAGAGAGCCTGGATGCAATTAAGCTGTTAACAAAAGAGGCCATTGCAGTTGTTTTCTGCAGTTCAGCACGCTGCAGCCTAGCCTGTCACCACTTCCCAACCCCGGGCTTGGCAAGGTGAGCTCCTGGCCCTGTCTGAACTGACAGTTCTCATGCACATAAATCAGTCTCCAAACATTAATACTAGTATGCCATAAGTGCATCAGATTCTTTCTTAGTGGTATTTATCAGCTACCTACCCCATCAACCATACTCGCAAGGACGCTACTGCTGTCTCCCTTCCCACGGCTGTGGTATTACATATTCATAATGACAAAGCAGATGCAAATCTCGGATACAAACACTCTCCTGTAACTTAACTGGACTGCATCCTGTTACTGCCACACCAAATAGGGCATCATTTTAGATTAGTCTTTAAGAATTAGACACATATATGCAGCAGTAAGGAAACCTGCAATATAAAACTACAAGTAGCTGGCGGAACAAGTGAAATGTAGAGCACGCATCCTATGTGTCATGAGATGACAAATCCAATCATCTTTAGAATTGAACAAGAGGACATGTGTCAGGGAGAAGTGCAGTGACTAAATTTTGTTATGGGTTTCTTTTCCAGCAGCACAATATATTAAACTATTGCAAAGAATCTATTCTGATTCCTAACCTAGATATAGTACAAATATCATAGAAAAAATACCTACTGGTTAACTAACCCTCTCCCCCCTTCTATTTTTAATCTTGGTTAAAAAATGAATTTTTCAGCTGCAGTTACAGCCAGTGATAGAAACAAGACATCCTTGTGTGAAACATTGCACTGTGCTATGTGACACATGACAGACCTTACACTATTATTTGGATCTTGGTGAAAGACAATACATCCATCCTATTGCATCTGTATAAATCTTGGAACTTAATATTCTAGAGGCCTAATTTTACCCTGTGACAATTTAACTGCCTGTCCTTTCTTTTCACGGCTTGTGTACCCAATGGGCAGACACACAAATACTCTTATGAAAAGCTGGAGCCCCTCTGAATTAACAGAAGCTCTTACATTTAAAAATTAGAAGACTAAAGTCAGGGGAATGTGGGTTTTGCTTTGTTTTGGTTTTTGCCTCTTCACAACAAGCAGTGTTGGTAGGTGTAACCTTGACTTCCGTTGTCTACTACAGCGCTGAGCTGAGACGGAGTGGAAAGTAGTTTTTGTTGTAAGTCAAGACCAGATCCTTTCATTCTCTTTTCTTTTTTTTCTTTTCTGCTGACAAGAGAGATGGGGAAACAGCTCTGGATTAGCACTGTTGTGCCCTAGTTCTTGATCAGGACTTACAGTGAAATTCCAGTCGAGCCCTTCATGAAGAGAAATAATACTTTCTCCATCTTGGAGGTGGATGGGACAAAGAGGAAAGAACGCAAATCACTTAGCTATTTTGGCTTACTTGAGACTTAGATACTGCCAAGGCATGAATTTTACTTCACCTTCTTGAGCAATGGTATAAACCAGGCAGCCAGCAGCATCTTCCAAGATGCTCTGCCCCTCTTTTTTTCAACACACGATCTTCTTGCACTTCCCATGCTGCTATTTTCTGCGGGATGTCTCAGTGATCTGCTTCGTTGCAGCTGGGTGTTGGAGAGCTGAAATCTCAAAACAAATGACTGCTGCATGGGTGTTCCTCTTACCTAGCCATATGCTGACATCCTGAATACTTGTGACAGCTACTGCAGCTGTGATTTTTTTTTTTTTAACTGTAGCAGTGTCACCATGATTTATACTTCTGCCTGACTAAGGGATTTGAATTTTAAAATAATCTCATCAGAGATATTTCAGTTAACTGTACACAGTCAGCACAACATATTTGGCTATCTGCGATTAGGTCCAGAGTGACAAAATCGTATTAGAAGTCACTCTTGGTTGACCAGAGAGCATGGGAAAGAACAGTATGCAAGCTCACAGAGCTTTCTGTTCACTTTGTGCACATGTATTAAGCAAGTTTTAGGAAAGGTGAAATGTGTGATGAGAGCTGCTAGGAATTTTTTTTTTAATTAAGAGCTTTTTTTTTTTGGCAAAAACAGGGATTTGTTAAGAAATATTTTTGTTCAGCATGTTGTTTTGCTATGGCTGATATTTTTTACTACTAGAATAACATTGTGAAAGATAGTTTTCAATTTAAGGAAAAATTTCCATTGAAATGAAACCATATCTGTGCATGCATGTACATGCATGTGTGCATGTGAACACTCTTTCCCAGCTAGCTGTTATTAATATGGTACTTCTATGTGTGAGTGTGTGTGAGAGAGATCCTTCTTAATGATAGTGGTGCTCTCTCTCCTTTATAAAGAAATCTGTAGCCCTGAGGAGATTATATGGAGAACTACAGACTTAAAGCTTCCGGAATCCTGGTCAAAATATTCCCTCTTATCAAATGGTTGACTTTGGCAAACTATTTTTTGCTGTTTTTATCACCAAGTGGCATTGCTTGTTGCTGAGAAAGATGTTTTGGTTCAGGAAGATGAGCTCACCATTAGCTGAATGGTGCTATAGGATTCTTCTTATGGCCTTCGAATTCAGCGGCCTCCAGATGTTTGGAAGTGTGGTGGGTGTGGTTTTTATTTATTGAAATTTAGTAATAGGGAAGCACGTTCCGTCTTGAGGCACAGCCAAAGCTGGATCTCCAGCACTTCTAGTCAAAAGCCTTCTGCTTGGAAGGGAAGCTTTTACATGAAGCTGGAATGAGACTAGCTACCCAAATCCTTTCCCTATGGCTTGGCTTTGAAACTGCTGAGTGCTCTAGATGCTCTAGACTGTGGTTTTGCCACCTTTATTCATGCTGAGTAAGAGGAAGACTTCTCAGTCTGAACTACGTTAACCACCACAAGTCTTGCACTGTAATTACGGAATTAAACTCTCTCCAACATTCATATACTCAATGAAGTTATTTTGTCTTTGAGATGGATTATTACTCACTCTTAACAGTATAATGTATATGCATTTATGTATGTATACACATTAGGGGGGAAGGGAGGCAGAAGGGGCAGGCTAAAGATGTAATTATTCAACAGAAGCCTTAATCTTGCATTATAAATATGGATCATGACCGAGGAGCCTGGGGGCATAATATATTCATCTTCTGCTTGAATACCTAGTTTTAATCACAGGCTTGCCTGAAAGCCCTTATGAAAGACAAGCACTGACATTTAAAGTACTTTTGACATATGCATTGTCTACAGACAGATACTTTCACAGCAAAGGGGCTGAGGACCAGAGGATGCTGAATTGGGAAAAAAAAAAAAAAAAAAGTCATTCATGTCGTTAAGGCCTTCTCCAAAGAGGGAAACTGTTTTCAGCAACTGGCAAATGCCTGTAAGTCAGACAGGGGTAAGCTGAGTGTAATGCCAGCTCACTCAGTGGAAAGGATGAAGGTTCTTGAAGCCTCAGTGTGGGTATGAGGTGGGGTAGAGAGGTGAAGAGGAGGAGTTCAGCCATGGGGGGGTGGCCTTCAGCCCCCAGTGCTGGAGAGGCAGAAGCACCACAGGGTAACGTATGGTTATGCAGACTCCACCACAGTTAGGGCTTCATTACCGTGTTAGTCTTTAGGATGACCTGTGATCAAAAGTGGATGCTGGATAAAGCTAATGAGCCATTTTGCAGGACATGTTCCTTCTGTTCTGTTGAACCCTTTGTGATAGCCAGCTGTCCCCTACTGCCATAAAATAAGGTCCTTTTCTTCCCCTTGCAGTTTGGAATGTCTGATTTTCTTCCAGAACAATTTTTTTTTTTTTTATGATAATGAAAGAAAAGAGACTTCTGTAATGTACGTTTGTATTTTTAGGGGTAGAATACCAGATTGTAACTCGTGATGATCTCAGGCCTCCACTTTGTAGATGTTTAATTGCATAATTCAAAGCAAAAGCTTGAGTCATTTTGCCATTTAACCCTGCCCATGAAGATGTGTTGAAGTATCTGCAGGAGTGGGTATTTGTGGGATCAGTATGGGGCTTCTTTTGTGGTAAGGCTTTGGCACCAAACCTGGTGATCCAGTAACCACCATATCCCCTCTTTAGAAATAAGGAAGTGATAGTGTGGAAGGTCAGGTCATGAGTAAACTTCCATTCTTTGTGCCTTTGGCTGCAGAAAATCCTACAGTAGGGCAGGTGAACACAGGTGCTGCTGAGTAGGGGAGAGAATTGACTTAGAGCATGAGGTGCAGTAAGTGAAAAGGATATTTTTCTATCCAGAGCTCTATAAACCATAGATCTGGTTAGCAGATGCATCCCATGTATCATTTCTTGTGTGTGAGAGATGCATCATGCACCGTTGAGTGTCACTGTACAAATGCTGCCTATGCTGCCTACTTTTCATGCAATTCCCTTTTATTTCTATGGCAAAGAGTATGAAATGTTTAGAGTCACCACATATGAATTTTTTCAGAGCAAACGAGGGACTAAATCTTCCTGAAGAAGCTAATAAAAGCTATGGCATAACTGCTTAGCAATGCTACCGAGGCAAAAGACTGAAATGATGAAGAAACAATTAGAAATTTCCCTGCAGGAACTGGCGTACTGTTAAGGGATGAAATTTGATGAGACAAATGACCTTTACTTGTTCCCAAGAAAATCATATGCTTTCTTCTTTCCTACTACTTACAGGGTCAGAAAACACAGCTATAAATCTGTTTGTGAGAGACATTTAGTAACTGATGGCTTCAGCACTATAGTGCTAAAAGAAGTGATAATGTAAGGCCTTATTTGGATTGCCAAGTCGATAAAAGTCAGATTCCCAAAGGATCTGTTCCAGGGTTTGCTTAGCTGAGGCATCCTCTCACTGATAAACTATTTGCAAGCCTGAAGGAGTGCAATGAGCAGCTCACTAATATGCAGTGTCACAGAATCTTAGACTGGTGGAGGTTGGAAGGGACCTCTAGACATCATCTAGTTCAACCTCCCTGCTCAAGCAGGGACACTAGACAAGTTGGAGAGTTGGGCAGAGAGGAACCTCATGAGGTTTAACAAGGACAAGGGCAGGGTCCTGCCCCTGGGGAGGAATAACCCCAGGCTCCAGGACAGATTAGGGGTTGGCCTGCTGGAGAGCAGTTCCATCCATGGAGAGGGATTTGGGAGTCCTGGCTGACAACAAGTTACCCATGAGGCAGCAATGGGCCCTCGTGGCCAAGAAGGCCAAGGGGCTCCTGGCTGCACCAGGAGGAGCGTTGCCAGCAGGTGGAGGGAGGGGATCCTGCCCCTCTGCTCAGCCCTGGTGAGGCAGCACCTGGAGTGCTGTGTTCTGGATAATCATGGGAGCAAAATATCAGAGCTTTCTAGTGGGGCTTCTAAGTTCTTTTGCCTGTGAACAGAAATTGGGGAACCAACAGATAAGGGTATTTTTGGCTTTATTTCAGTGTTTCCTTATACATACCACATTGGCTTGTATAAGCTGGGACAACTGGTGTACTGTGAACCTCGTGTATTTAGTTTTATTTAAAACATCACCCTTTCTGGTGATGGAAAGCATTGCTGTTAACTATCAGTGAAGGGACAGCCATCGTGGTTCAAAGGAAGGTGAAATACACCGCGCTGGAGCCGAGGAGAGCCCCCAGAACGCACGTGTGCTGTGGAAGGCACCCCTCCTTCCTGGCATCTCCGGGTAAGCCTGGAGAGCGGCCTCAGCCAGCCTCAGCAAGGGCAAGTCACCAAATGCACCGTGCTACCGAAGGTGCTTGCCTGCGTGTCTGACCGTGGCGCTGTTCTTCCTGCTATGCCCAGATGCTAGCTCTGAGGAAGTAAATTACGCTGAAAATCATCATCCACTTTTTTTTTTTTTTTTTTAATAAAGTGCTATTGTTAGAGATGTTGACCAATATAGCAGTACCGGCTTGATATGAAGCTGGACGCGCTTTTATACTGTGCTGGGTCATACTAATCACTGTTTTTGTTGTTGTTGTTTATGCTGTGGCTACGAATGCTAATCTCTGTTAGTAACTTGACTACTTTTTGTACAGTTCTGTGTTGTTTGATTAGGGGCGTGGGGACGTGTTTGATAAGGGTTGAGCTCAGCAGAACTCACGGACTCTGAAGTCATGGGAGATTTTCTCTAAATGTTTTTTTTAGAGGTTGCATCAAGTCCTTAATCCGTATTTCCGTAGCTGGTGCAGAAGCTTCTGAGGAGACCGTAAAATAAGACTGTGTGCAGTGTTCAGCAGTTCCAGCTGTGCTGTGAAACCCTGGCGCTTCGGCACGGTTCAGCAGCAGACCGGCACAGTCGTCTCTCGGCTGGCGCACGCAGGCCGGTGCCCTGCACGTTTGTACAGCTCAGTCTCTCTCTTTGGCCAGCTGCAAGTCCTGCAGCAGCTTTTTGGTCTTTAGCCTTGCCAGCTGTACCTGGCTAATTGGGCCAGAGGCAGAAAGGATGGTCTACCTGAGATGAGAGTCCCATCTTCCCTCACTTCAGCCTAACGCATGGGCCCCTTGCTGGTAGCTCAGCTTGCGACCTGGGGTGCTGCATGCTGAGAGGAGAGAGGCTTCAGAGACCTGCTAGAAGCTAGAGGGGGATTAATTTTTGAAACTCGTTTGTATCTGCCTATGCCATAGCTGGGTCCTGACTTAGAAAGCAGATTGAACCAGGCATCCATCCCCTGGTGCTGTCCTCCGGGTGGGATAGTGTCCTGCGCGTGGGGAGGAGCGTGGTTCAGATGGAAGTGCTAGTTCCTCATCCTCCCCAAAATAGGCTCTCACTATGTCCCTGTAGACGTCAGCCCAACTTTTAGTTAAGTCTGTAAGCCCTCTGTTCTGTATTCATTAGATGAAGGAGTAGAAAAGTGCTAAATAATAAATACAGGGTTCAACTTTTCATCTTGATGGATACATGCCAGCCCTTGGGAAGGTTCCCTGTGAGTGAATTTTCTTCTTCATCAGTTGCTGAGATAGCGGCGAGAAGCTGAAATGGAAAGCCTTGAGCCTGGGTGGGGACGGGTTGGGATTTGGCCCCAGTTCTGAATATTGCAATGGGCTTCTCTCTGGGCGCGAATGGAAAGACACGAGCAGCCAGCTTGCTTGCAAGCGGTCAGCACTGCGCTGTGGTTGGTGCGGGGCAGCCGCCGCTGTTTCTCACCTCCCCTACATGCGTTTGGTAGAGCTATGCAAGAGGACAGCTCCCTGTGCAGCAGCTGTGGCAAGTTTTAGACCTGTATATCTGCAACACTGGAATTCTGATTTTTCTACTGATTTTCCCATAGACTTTTCTGGGGGGGGAGAGGTGGTGGTTAGGAAATGAATGATTTTGAGTGACTTCAGTGTGACTATTCTGCCTGTCACTGGAAAATAATTTCTTTAAGTTTCTGCTCAGAATGAACTACTTACATACTTGAATCTCCTAAGATGAAAATATATTCCCTAATTGCATATTCCCTTTATTTTCCCTCGCATTCTTTTATTTATCCTTTTATTCCTGTCAGAAGCCACAAAAGTACAAACTCCAACGCAGCGATTGTACTGACAGGTATTTTGGGGGGTAGCGGACACCTTGTAACTGGAGCCGGCCCTGAGCTCCAACTTGAGATCCTGTTCTGCATGGAGATCTGCTGCTGTCCTTCACTGGATCAGTTCTTACATATCCAGGTTTGTACTCCACTGCTGGAGAGACTCCTGTCTCTGGGCCTCTCTGCATTTATAGAAGCACTTGAGCAAACCTTCCTTTACATCCCAAGCTCTTGCGGGAAGGGGCATCCACAAAAGTTTGCAATATGCTGTGGCAATGGGACAGAGCCAGGGCAGACAGGCACATGTACGGACCCTCCCTCCTTTCTCTGCTTCTATGTTTAGCTCACAGATTTATACCGGATCATGCTGATGGAACTGATATAAGAATTTAGCCATGTTAGGTGAAAGTTGCACCTATATTTAGAAAATTCTTCTAATGACTGCTGAGCTCCATGGAATACCATTTTCCTTATAGTGGTGCTTACTTAAGACTGAAATATTAATGAGCATCAAGAATTGACATCCATACTGCAATTAAAATAATTGCTTAATTAAGAGAAGGATAATTTAATGCTTACTAATAACACTTGTGCAATGCAAACTAAGATTTGTTTGTATCTCATTAAACACAGGGCTAAACCCAAGCTCTGGACCTGAATATATGTGGATTTTTAGGGAAATTTGATTTTGATACTTGTCACCTAATTAAAGTAATGGGCAAAAAATAAAGGTTGTGAGCCATATACCAAGCTCTGAGAGAGAGTGCCTAACTTGGCCATGGTTGTGGATAGCAATCAAGCAAAGCCTTTCATCTTCTGCAACTGGCTATTCTCATTCAAAATCGAAGCAAAAGCAATAACGAATGAGCTGAGCAGTGCTCAGCATTACAATTTTGTACTGGACCTTCTGCACTTGCTATAGAAAAAATTAGCATTGCTCCTTCTGCTGCTCTGATGCTTGTGCCATGGATGTTATTCAACGTACAGTATATGAATGAAAATCTACTTAGCTGCACATTCTGCTTGCAGTAACTAAAACAGACTGGAACAGAAGTGTAATGTGAAAGCAGCAAGCTATTCTTAAACTTAAGATTGTTTTGGCTTATCTGCAGCAGGCTTTGCTCTGATTTATGATATTTTGCCCTGTATAGTCACATGATGTCACCTGCTTTTTGCCATGTGTGTGTAAATTATTGTGGAGCAGTTGCATGGCGAGAAAGGTATGACTTGCTGCTTGCACTAAATGTAACGCTATGTTTAACATTAACTTGCTGCTACAAAAGAGTGAACGTCCTTTTTTTTTCACTGAGGATGTGATGACATCCAAATTACTAAAGGAAAGGAGGGCCTGCCTTTTGGCGTTCACCACTTATTAAGGTACTTGCAGTCAGATCTCTTTGGGGAACTCAGTAGACTCAGACATATTAAGACTTTTTTTTTTTTTTTTTCTGTATGTAAGGGAGGTATGAAAAGAGTTTGGCATTATTTTTAACAGGATTATAGCATTTTATCCTAATCTATAAGAGTACAGTTCAGATTAATCATTTCAGTAGTGATTTTTTGATAACCAGCTGGTGCAAAAAGAGCTGAGAGAAATGATGCTATCTTATATTAAGAACAAGGATACAAGTGGCTGTTTGTAGGCGGGATATATGGTATTCTTTGGGATTATTCTCAAAGCGGGTTCCCCTAAAAATCACATGGCTTTCTTTGGGATTTGAAAGTCCTCTCTTAGCAACTTTTTCTCCTGATTTTTAACATGCTGAGCAGCGTGGGCTGGTTTTGTATGGTATTCCCATTCTATTTCGTAACTCTGTTATTTCCAGCTTCAAAAATAGTTTCCCCTCAATGACTTGAGCTAACATAAGAAATACAAGCAGTTGAGTCATCCTAAAAGGGCCTTGTTTTTTGATGAGTCATTTTAACTGGTTGCTTTGGAAATGCACTTTTACAGCATTAAAAATTAATTGAAAGAGAGAAGGAGACTACCCTTAGATGTACTTTTGTGAAATTACCGAATATTGAAGAAGCAGAACTAAAAGAGGCACGTGTCTAAAAACTATACTGAGCAATGCAAAATGATCTTCATAAAAAAATGTTTTCAGGTACAGAGTGTAAAGAAAATGCAGCACCAGGTTCCATAAATTAAGAAATTTAGACCACAAAATTCCCCTGAGTGTAAGGCTCTCTTCTGGGGTTAGATAAGTATGAAGAACCTCAGTCGTGCCTGGTGTAAATCAGGCCCTACCCACTGAAGGCAACCAGACGATGCCATTTCTGCGACGGGAGGACTGTCCGTGCGTGTGGTCCACATCCCCATCCACTGTTGAGGACATTTTTCAGAGAGGTGGTTTTTAGAAGGCCTGAGACTTTCCTAGAGCCACCAGCTCCAAAAGCGGATCAGGCTGGGTGACCTTGGTCTTCAGATATTCTCAGTGGCCCAAAGCCCTTTCAAGAAAAGTCTTTAAATTTCATACTGAGAGTTTACAGTGGCTTCACTGATGGTGTGTTTGCAAGAACTGGACTGAACTAAAACCCTTCCCAAGCATATGCTGGTGACTGTCTACTGCGTAGTCCTTTCCTACATGTGTTTTTATTCCATGGGACTGCTTTTCCTCACAGATGTATACACTTCACTTTTTTTTAATCTTATTTTTAATTTTTTTTTGTACAGTGATTAGTTTCGAGACAGTCAGTGTGATCACAGATCAATACTTCAAGTTTCCCTGAAAGAAAAGTAAGTTGTGTTTCTCAGTTATAAAATTACATATGGGTTAATTCAGGGGAGCTTTTTTAGCTTTTTTTTTTAATTTATTTATTTTTTTTATGAAGTTTTATATAACTCTAGCTGGCTAATATTTAACAATGCTCACTTATTGCAGAGTGCCTGGAGGCATAACTGTTTCTGCATTGTGTGACTTGGGGTTGTTGCTCCCTTTAGAGAAAGGAGAGTTAAAAAACCCTCATGAAGTGATGTTCTGCAGTAAGTTACTTTGGAAAATGAATGATGGCGCAGGCTTGCAAGCAAATGAGATTAAGACACTGATATTTGTCAGAAAGGAAACAGTCTAATTTAGTCCAGACAACAGTGGGATGACTTTTCTTTCCTAGGAATAAATGGTTTCTTTCCTTCCCTCTCCTTCTGATGACCGAGGGCATTGTCAGGGTGCTGGGGCCCAGGTATGATTTCCTCTTAGGCCCTTCAAATTTCAGACTTTCTAAGGTGAATTCTGAGAAATGAGCTCTCCAAAATGTAGTTGTCTTGAAATGGAGTGGTTAAAGGGAAAACCTCTGATGCATAATGCTTTTATTGGCATAGCGGAGCAAAATCTGATTTTTTTATAGCAGCCGGCTATAAATTATGCATTGTTATTAAACAGTAATCAAATGTTTCTAATGCAATTTAATTTTTTTAATTAAATCATTTAGAAGTAAGCTTTTTTTTTTTCACTTTACTCTTTTATTAAAAGGCAACTTTCTATTGCTCTTTTATTGAGAACTTTATTCACAGTGTTCAATATTTTATGGTGCCAGGGGCATCATATTATCTCCTGTGATATTGCCAACCAGATAAAAAGGCTTAACTGTAATTTCTTCACACAGTAGAGTGAAAAACTATTTGGCAATTTGTTAAACGGGAACATATTGCTTTGAAGATGCAAATGAATAAAATACCATTAGCATATGAAAATACAGTAACTTTACATCACATACCAGCCAAAGAATTATCTGGCATATTGCACAGAATATTTGCATTTAATTCAATTAGGAATCCTCTTTCTCTAGGGATGTTCAGATGTGTGGGTGAGTGTAATGTCACTGCGGTCCAGGGTAGGAGATGCCCTGTTATTTTGTCCTGTAACAGCACTGGCTCTTAGCTTAGCTGAGCAATCGCACGCGTGAATATCACCCTCACTTGAATCCTACGTTTTTCTTCAGGTCCTGTACAAATATAAAGTGTGCATATAAATATACGTATCGTGAGTATAGTATATGTAGTATACATGCAAACAATCTGCATGCTCTCGGAGCGCCCGGTGCATTTACAAATCAAGCCTGCTTTTGACCTGTTTTGTTTGGGGATTGCTATGAAGGGGTTAAGTGTCTGCAATGAGCTGCCGCATTGCAATTCTGTAAGTGCCACCATTACTTTTTTTTTCTTTTTTTATGTGTTAGGAAATAAGGCTGCTCTCTCAGATGCCGTGGCTGCCAATTTCCTGACACTTGCTGTTTCCAGCCACTCATGTCTTCATCTTGTCATCTGCTTCTAGTTACTTGGACCTTCTTCTTGTAAAATATTGCAAAACGGGTAGTTGCTGTTGCTCTCGATAGTACTGGATGCTTCCTTCATAGGTCCTACTGTAAAAATTTAAGAAGACACAAAGATTTCCCTTGCTGTTCTATGAAGATATGTCCTGAATCACACTGGACACAAGGCAGGGCCGTAGATAGTCTCATGAAACACTTGGAAAAATCACTTTCATTTGTTAGCTTACTTATTTCATCTATACCAGCTTTGTAGTTCTTTAGTGACCTTTTTTTTTTTTTTTTTTGTATTCCAGACTTATCCAAGTGCAGTTCTCTCCTAAATTCTTTCTTCCCTACTGAACAAGTTCCACTTCTTAGGTTCACTAGAAAGTATAGTTCAGAATTATTAAAAATATTTTATAGATTTTTTTTTTTTTGATTTAAAAGAATACTTTCAGAGATAGTTCCTCCCTTTCTACCAGAAAGGGATCTGCCAGCCAGGGGGTGACTGACTAGGATGTGGGAACAACACCAGGGTCAGAGATGCTGGGGAGCAGGAAAAAAACCCTGCTATGCTGGAGGGCCCAGTGTTGGGATTGAGCTGATCTCCTGACAGAGAGATCCGCTTTTCTAGTGGATCAGAAAGGGGGCCGTGTAGCCCTGCTCTTACCTGGGTTGGTGGCAGTGGTTTTTCTGAGAGGCTCTTCTCCTTCCACTCTTACTGAGGACTTTTCATTCACCCTTTCCCGTTCACTTTCCCTGTCATATCCGTGGACTTTACCCAGCAAGCAGTAGAAGTGATCAACACCTTCAAGTAGATAATTTTGGTTTAGGATCCAGTATCCTGAAGCCACCCTCAACTTTTATTTGGTATAAAAATTGGATTGGATCAGGCATAGAGGAAGCAAGGAAATTCTCCAGAGGAGCAAAGAACAAGGGACAGAAGCTGAGCAAGGTCTGAGCGCTGCTCCAAGCCCTCACATGAACTCTGAATAGGACTGTGGGCAAGTTTCTGAAAGGATTTCACAATAGATGCTGAGCCATTGTTTTAAATGGGATATTCATGTAGAAGTCCTTCAGAGCAATATGTGAACTGCTGCTTTTGTTTTCTTTTTTTTTTTTTCTTTTTCCCTCCCTCATTTTCCTCCCTCCTCCCTGGATGAGTGGGTTGTGCTGTTGCTTTTTGAGAGAAATTCAGAGCTAAAGCTACAGTGATACCCACTCCGCTGTACCGGATAAAAAAATGTAATGTAGATTTTGGTGCTCATAAAGCTAGCGTGGCAACAGCTGTGGCAAAATGCAGTGTTATGAACAGCTTAAGCTTGTCCTCCCACCTGCCTTTTCCTGCCCCTGGGCCCTTTCTCACAGGGACACCTGGCTAAACAGAAGGCCCCAGCCACACTTGAATGTGGTGGTGCTCTGTGCGAGCATGGCTCTGTGCTCCCAGTTCCGCTGCGCCTAACTGCTGGAAGCTGTTTGCCTCTGTGATGTTGTCTCCAAAGTGATTCTTCCCATTTTTTTCCCTTAGGATGATACAGGAAGAGTTGGAGCTGTTTTTCAGCCCCTCCTTGCACAGCCCATGGTTAGATGCACCCTGTGGAGATCAGGAGGAGGAGATAAGGGCCTGGCTTTAAAGCTGATCTCCCCTGTACAGGGAGTTCTCCTTTGGACTCCTATTTAAGACACTTTTCTCCAAGAGGATCCGTTCCCTGAGCAGCAAAAATCACGATACAGTTGGAATTCATGAGGTTGCCCCAAACTGGTTGCTTCCATCAGTCCATGAGCAGATCTGTGTCTCATGAAGACTTTATTTCCTTAATAGCACCGAATTTAACTAGCAGCACCGTCACCATTGCCAGATTTATAGTTGCCCTTTATATAGTGGAACTTTATAGCGCAGATCATTCCCTCAGAGAGTCTGTCCATTTGGGACAGTCCCTCGTCACCATATGATAAGCTCTTCACAACCCGGAGTAAATATATCCTCACTGCATCCTTCTGGACAAGGCAGGACGCTTATCCCCTTCTTTAGAGCTGAGACTTCTGTCCCACAGATTGCTCTCGGAGTTGCATCCTGTGCTAGCTGTGTAATGCCAGCAGGCTTAAGAGCAGCCCAATGCAGCCCCTGGGAGCCTGCCCAGAAGTACGGATGTATTTAGCCACTGGGCTAATTTTCAAAGCTTTCAGCGCGATAGTTGGCCTAAGCGATTGTCCCGTCTCCTTCGCCGCAGAGCAGTTTTATCCGGAGCGCGGGACGTGTGAACTCCCTGTTCAGCACCAGCAGCCCTCAGTTTCCATCCCTGTCCCACGCGGCGACGGCGGCAGCTTTCGGAGAGCGCTGAGGTGGCGCAGGGACAGCTCGGGGAAAGGTCTGGGGTAGGTCAAAGTTGGGGGGGACAGGGAACTGCCCGCTCGGCTCTTTGTCCTGCTGCTCCTGAGGTGCTGCGCTGATGCCCGTCTCCTGCTTCCGCTCGGGAAGGAGAGGGGAGCTCCGTGTAACCCTGAGGTTGCTCGGCCTTTGCACAGGCGTTATTACCACTTATGTCTATACGGTCTTATCTGCTTTCTCAAAACCTGCCTAGCTCGTGTGTTGTACCACCTCGGATATTTAACCTGTGTTCTGCACACCGATAAGGAAGCAAAGTATTCATAATGAGTCTTTCTTATCTTTTTTTAAAGCACTTGCCATGTATAGTTTGTGAGGGGCTGTATCATTTTACTACAGGGAGGACTGAGGTGGGAAAAGGTTAAAAGTGATTTGGGCTAGAGCTGTTAATGGGACATTCAGCTGACAGGCATGGCCACCTTGTTTTTAACCCTCAGTTTACCATCACAGCCTAGAAAATACTTACACAGATACGTTGCACAGCAAAAACAAGTGGCATTACATTCCCCTCACATTTTAATAAGCTACTGGTACACGTCGGGAATTGTTAGGAAGCAGGTGGGTTTTTAGGAGACACCGTTAAGACCTGTCCTAGTGTGCAAAGCACATTTCCCCCCTGTATACCTATCACAAACCAAAACGAGCGTTCACCCCATGGCCCTGCGGCTCGTCCCGTCCCCTGTCCTCTGGAGCTGCATCAAGCTGCTGCTTAGACTTGACTTGACATGGGTGGGGAACGAGCACGGATGTCACAGCTGCAGTGCTCGGCTGGCCTCTCCCGTGCACCGTCTCCAACACCGCAGCATGGTTGCTTTCAGAAGTTTTCCTTTTTTTTTTTTTTTTCTTTTCCTCCCCAAAACTCAAGAGGAAAGAGTTTGTGCAAGAAGAGGGAAGAAGAAGAATACTTAAGGACAATCTGCCTCTGGCAAGTCATGTTCTATTTAAAATGTCAGCGGACCCGAGCAGCCGAGCCCGGCAGGCCGTGCAGCCCGAGAGCGCGGGGGGCTCAGCCCGTGCACGAGTCTCCCAGGCTGCTTCCTCCAGCCCCGGGGCCCTGCATCGCCCTCCTCTTCCCTCTCCAGTGGGTCGCACCATCTCGCCCTCCCCGACGGCTGTGTGCATTTTAGCACGCCGTAATGCAAATACCCCCGTAGGTTAAGGGGGTATTTGCTGCGTCTCGCTCGTGCTCTTCTCATCCTGGTTGTTGTCTGCTGCTGTCCCGACTCCTTTTCCCTCCCGTTTGCTCCCATGTGTTTCTGTGCATATTGAAAAGCAGTGACGGCAGTCAGCTTTCCCTGGGGATGTATGTTTTGTTTGCAGTTGGAATTAGAAATGCTAATATGCTTATTCAGCTAATATTATCTGATAACACAGGGAAAGAGCCATTTATTTATTTATTTATTTATTCATAAGTGTCTACATTGTTGGTTCTGCAAAACTCTCTTGTGCTCTGTGTTGCCCCCCCTTACACTGGCTACCCTTGAAAATGGATTTAAGCTGTTTGCAATATATTCTGCCACCCCTTTTTGTCTGAAGCCTGTTAGTCTGAGCTGCCTTATTTTTTCCCACTGCGAAGAGAAGCAGATGGTCAGGGCCTCCTCCTCTGTAACTAAGCAGGGGTGGGTGAAGAACACGAGCTCCCTTTCTCTGAAGCAAGCGAGAGACAGTTCCTGCAAAGACAGCCCTGGGCTGCCTGTCTTCTCCTCAGTAAGATCCGTAAGCGGAACAAGGCACTGGGCAAAGCGCAGCCTGTTTCTGCTTGGAGTCCTCCCTCTGGGCTCCACCTCAGACCTCAAACCCGCCCCGGAGCTGTGTGCTGGGCAGCCGCTTCGCTCCCTTATTACCTGGCTTGCTATGAGAAACCATCGCGTTTCTCTGCCCGTGTGGAGACCTGGGAAGGAGAAGTCCAGTTTGGGCCATGCTGATGTTTTTTTAACAGGGCTAAATCTTTGTTGCACTAGTAAGAGCATTTGTTTGGAGTGTGAAGTCTCCAAAGGTCTCATTTTCTTTTGTTCTGTATCTCATGAAAAATAAATAAAGCCTTGGGATGTAGGTACGATGATCTGACTTGGAATTTGATGACTTTTCTGCATCTAAGGCTTCCGCTATAAATAGTCCATAAAAATATCATGATTAGCTATAAAAATGGATCATTCAGGTTTCACCATTCCTCCCTTGAGAATTTCGATTTGGCAAGAGCATGAAGCACCGTGTGCCAGAAACGTCTGCAATTGTTGCTTTAACAACCTCCCTCGGTTTTTGGCACCCCTACTACATCCTGTTTTTAATATATGTAGATATATGCTCATGTAGTAGAGGTATGACTAGGCATCCAAAGCATCCATTAGAGGCAGTTTCTGGTTTTCTCTGTTCGTGTTAGCTCCTTGGAGGAGGCCGTGTGCTAGCTAGGGTAATAAGGTTCCTTTTGCCAGGAACATTTTCCTTCCATGCTCTCTTTACGTGAGCACAACTCCTTGTCTGTGTGTATATCAAAATAAGCTCCTTCTTTTGTGTGTAATATCAGTTCTTCTGGGACTGATCCTGGGATGTGTCAGAGAGTCTTTCATCCTGCACTTGCTGGAGATTGCAGGTGATTAACGTCTTGAAAGAGCTCTTCACAGATCAGAGAAATGGACTATTAACACACTTCTGTACATAGTCCTTTTGGTTTTAACTTGTGCTGCCAACTGGATTCCTAGCTGAACCTTGAGCTAAATGTCATGTTAGCTGAATTCAATATTGCTTCTTCACTTGGCCTTCCTAAAGAGAACCTTAGCAATCAGGAGGCACCTGTTGTATTTCTTTAACAAGATACATGCTCAGAATACAACTTCCACGACGTTCAGGAAAGGTAGCCTTGCTGAACTGCTGATAAAAATTGCTCATTTCTATTATTCAGGCACTGAAATACTTCAATTTTTATCCAGACTCTCCTAGAACATCACAGAACATCAAAGTTGCAAGGTCAAGCATTAAAAAATTAGGAAATGATGGGTTTATGCTTAATTCAGCTGCTTTTACACCAGTGTTATGACGACCTCTCTAATTGCTTGCTCGCACAATGATTTTTCAAAGCCTTTTTACTGTGTATAATTATTTTATGGTTTGTCTCCTCTCACACACGACTGTCCTTGCTGTGAAATGATGCAGCAGGCAGGTGGAAGTTTTGGAAGCTATTAAGTGTGTCTGCTGGCAATATACTGAGGCTCATGCACGTGCCCAGGCATTGCAGGTGAATGTTCCCTACCAAGCTGGACTTTGCCACCAAACCCACCAAAATGTGGGTTTCCTTGCCCATTTTCAGCCACCACAGTATGCTGTGTATGCTTAAGACAGCAGTCAGCGAGCATTAATATTGCTGTCTTACTGCTGTAGGCTCTGGAAGCATTTCAAGGAAGATGGCATTGCTTAGGTGATTGTTTTCTTTTTCTTTTCTTTTCTTTTCTTTTCTTTTCTTTTCTTTTCTTTTCTTTTCTTTTCTTTTCTTTTCTTTTCTTTTCTTTTCTTTTCTTTTCTTTTCNCTTTTCTTTTCTTTTCTTTTCTTTTCTTTTCTTTTCTTTTCTTTTCTTTTCTTTTCTTTTCTTTTCTTTTCTTTTCTTTTCTTTTCTTTTCTTTTTTTTTTTTTCATTTCTGTTGGCAATTTGAAGAAATACTTGCTACCTTCCTGAAACTGCGATGCTAGCTAAACATGAGGGGATCTCATGTCAGGCCAGAACTAGGGCTGCCTGTGTGTCCTGGCTGGGCCAGGCTGCACTCCTGCTCCAAGAGGGTAAGTAAAACTGTAGCTCGATGCCTGCTCCCCCCGGGAGCCTGTGAGCTGAATACAACATAATCATTCCTTTTTTTCCTCCTTTCTGCTTGTTCACCTTTTTTATTTTTATTTTTTAATAGAACTGAAAAAGGGCTTGAAACACCGAATGGAGTTAATCCAATAATTGTGGTAATTTATGAGTTGGTGATTGGCACCAGAAGACGTGATTACCTTTTTTCAACCTCAGCTAGCTCACTGTGATCAAATGTGATTATATGTTAAGTTATTGTTAAATGAATCTTACTTTAAGGAGAATGGGCCAGACTGATGGCTGGGAAAGGCTACAAACACTTATGGACTTTTTAAGAATTTCTGGCAGAATAGATTCATACTTGAGGCTTCCAGCAAGCTGAGATGAGAGGATTCCAGTAATCTTCAATGCCTGCAGATACGTGGTTTTGCTGGTTTCATGCCAGGTCAGGTTTATTTTTCAGGCAGCTTTAGCATTCCATTTGATTTTAATCCAACCTTTTGATAACCTAATCTGCCCTTAAAAAAACACCTGTGACCCATACAACCATGCTTGCCAACAAAGGGGAAGGAATAGTGACACACAGGGACAGAGCATAGGGAATGGGAGAAAATACGGTGTCCAGTAGTGAAAGCATGACCTGAGGACTTGGGAGACCAGGAGAGAGGACAGAAGACGACTCATTTCCTAGATTACTCCTCCCCATATCAAGCCACAGTTTCCACCTTCAGCCCCCGATCTGGTACCACCCCCCACCGCCTCTCCTCCACAATACATTGAGTTTTTCTGGTAGCCTCCACACGTAAGACACCCTTGCAAAATACCTCCTGGAGAAGAGTAGGTAGATTCGTGCTGCTTCCACTCAGCGACCTGTGGCTGTGGAAGAAACAAGTAGGTGCATTTTGACAACCAGCTCTGTGGCTAGGGAGCTCGTGGTGCTCCTCCTCTACCTCACGGAGAGAGTTTGCATGTGTGTGCATTCTAAAAAGCTATTGTTTGGTTACTGTCAGCTGGAGTCCCCACTGTGCTTTGAAAGCTCCATTTTATTTGTAATTACTTGAATTGGTTGAGTAACACATTAGTATGCGAGGCCTTCAGAAAGAAGGAAGGGCCAGACTGTTGCGTTCAAGGGTGTTAAAGCAGTGTCAAATGCTCTGGTGATCCCACTGAACCCCCGTCACCCAAAGATTTAACCACAGATTGCTGCAGGGCCATTGCCCTGGTAGCCCAGCAGTGATGGAAGCACAAGGGAGTCCCTCTTTCTGCCCCGGCCTCTTTGCTCCCCGCTGTGTTGTAGTGCGTGTGCAGGCCGAGTTGCGGGTGTGCTTCTCTGCTAAACACTCTGGTTCCGATTTTCTCGTGTCCTGGGAGCAGAAGGTGATATTGGGGCTTTTGGGCTGATTGACACGTGCCTGGGGCTGCAGAACAAGCTTTTTGTCCATTCAGGGGTGCAAATAGGTCTCATTTTTGGTTTACGTAAGTGCCTGATGCTCCTTGCTGGCAGCAGGAGCTCAGCTTATCTGCTTGCGTGAGCTTTTGGTTTTGGTATCCATGCTATAGGAATAGGTCATCAGAACTTGTGCTGTCACTTGTGAGTTGACTTGAGATCAGTTTAAATGATGGTGCCTAGAGAAATAACTTGATGCCCTCTAATGACACTTTTTCTTTAAAATAGCACTTTTTCTCTTCTTTGTATGTATCTAAAGTCTTTTTTTAAGGGGTGAGGTTTTAGGCATCCCATCTACAGTATTACATGTGAAGTAATAAAGAATACAGTCTTTTATTGCAAAAGTAGTAGGATATTTCCATCTGAGAATCATGCTTTCCTGCCTGTTCTTTTGGGCAGTAGTGTGTGCTACTTTTGCACATTAAATATCTAAAGGAGAAGAGGCACGTTGATTATATTGTCATGTATTAATGCGACAGGCACTTTGAATGTGTCTCCTTCGAATGCAGGCTGCAACGCTAGGAGCTCAAAGAGAAATCTCTGGGATGAGGCTGCAGCTGGACTTCCGTAGGAAGCTGGTGTGGGTGGTTTTTATTTTCAGAGAGGCTTAAAAGGATGAAGAACGTCCATTCCATTTATTATTGTTGTTTTTTATATAATATTATTGACATAGTAAAAGAAACTGTATTAACTCTAATAATTTGTACCGGATTAGCACTTTGGCTTTGTATAGAGTAATATGCTCTGGATGCTGCACAAGATGCTGCACAAGGAGCACTCAACAAGTTTGCGAATCTTTGTATTTTCAGGAGTTATGGGTGCATATGTCCTTAAGTCTTCTTTGAAAAATATCATATTGGAGACCAAAGTGGATCTGCACAAAATTTAGTTTATCCTATATATAACATGATTATTTTTTAACACTATCTTTAATTTTTGAGTCCAATGTTCTCCTTTTAACGTGGATCGTAATTCGAAAGGCAAACACCACCAGAACGTTGAGTCCACAAATGTTGATGCATGTGTCTGCTTTGCTTTTACTGGGCTTCATGTGAATTTACAGATCATCTTCCAAACTGTTTCTCTTTACTGTCCCTGGTTCAGTTATCTTCTTGAACACATAATTGGGTTTAATTGACTCTTATATGGGTTTGCGTCAGCCAGTCTTTCCATAAGGAGGGAAAGGACAGTCTGCTGATATAGATAAGCAAACTGGCTCAGCCTTTACCACACTAAGTAAATAGCAGATTTGTGGAGCTGCCCTAAGGAAGATTATTTATATTTAATTGGCTAATCTCTACTGTCTGTATTCCAACAAGAGCTGACCTCAAACTTACTGAAGTCCATAGGGGACCTCCCTGTCTTTTTTTAAAGTCTGATCCAAATTCCAGCAGTGCTGAACTAGATTCCCAGCGGCAAATGCTGCTGATTATTTTCCTCTGACCCTTTAGTGTTCAGCTCCCAATCAAATCTTGCTGCTGTGAGTGATCACATAAAAAAAAAAAAAATAAAAAAGCAGGATTTGACTAATTTTCACATGTGTTGGTGAAAATTGAATTTAAATTTTCTTATATGTCACCTTCCCTTGCACACTTTTCACTCTTTCCTACCCACTTTGTTCTGCTGTCAGGGAATAAATTCACCCCACCTGACACCTTAAGCGATCATGACACAAAACCTGCAACCCAGGTACCATGCCAAACCTGCAACCCAAACTCTCATGCAATACCATAAATTCAATACATTAAAAAGAATGACTATAGTTGTATGAATAAAAGGGGAGATTACAATTACTGGTAATTTATTTATGGAGACTATTCACACATCCACAGTCAGTCATCCATATGATAGTTTTCTGCTTGTTATTTGCTGCTCATGGAACACCACACTATTTTTCCTTCATGCGCTGTCCTTCAGAATGAGATAAAATGATTTGAATTTATATATACTGTGTGTGTGTGCATAAATATATATAGATGTATACACACACACACACACACACACATTCTTTCTGTTCTCCATTAAACTCAGAGGGGAATTTTTTGCTGCGGCCTCTGCTCTTTTCCTTTTTTTTTTTTTGCCCCAAAGACAGCAGCACTGATATTTCCACGTACTCTTCTACCTTGTGTTCCTCTGTCTTTCCATTTTGTATGGATTGCTCTAAGTTTTAAAACCTCGCAGAGGTCCTATTCAGGGAGGGAAAAAAATAACGATAAAAGACAAGAGACTATAAAAAAAGATGACTCAGATGAAACCAGTAGAGATTAACGTCTTAGCATGCATTGCTTGTTGCACGTAGCACTTTATCATAGCCATCAATCAGGTTAGCTCAGTCAAGCTCCTGGAAAAAAAAAATCCTAGCTAGATTGGCATTTTCAGTTATTGGAGGAAAAAAAATGCATTTCTGTAGATTGAAGACCCAAAAAGTGCATAATTAACAAAAGAGCACAGGTTGATGGATGCCCTGAGTTAGTGGAATTAACGGCTGATTTTATTTTATTAGACTTTTTCCATGGTGTGCGCTTGCTCATTAAGAGTTAATGGCACGCATCATTCTAATAAAAATAGGTCTGTATGGACTAGTTGGTCTAATTTTGATATGTGGGCCTCCTACTACGATATTCGTGTTTAACCATATAGACGTTTGCAGCAATGGACGCGTGCGTAAAATGGACACTAATGAATATACAGTGGTTAGCCTTACTTGCTGATGCTTGCCAAGATACACTTTGTCATTTTGCTGCTTGTTTTCCTGCCCGGAGTGGCAGGGAAGTGGCTGTGGTATCCAGGATACCGCTCCGTGATGACACGAAGAAGAAGGAAGCTCTTTTTAGAAATAATGGACACGGCTAAGTAGCAACCTGAATGTGGAAATACAGGGTTTGCCAGGCTCCCAGGCCAGGTAATTACGCTTTCCGTGTAGTTCTGTAGCATTGGAAGTGAGTATTCACATGCTAAAGTTCTTTAAAACTAATGTTTGCCATAAAGTAAATAACTTGGATGCATGCACAAAAACGTATCCTGCTGCTGACACCGTATCTGACCCTTATTGAACGTACATGTTGCAATAACCGATATGGGTCTATCGTGATGGCACTGCAGGTAGATGCTAGTGCACCGGAGCCCACGGCCCATGTACCACAGGTTGTTTCTTGCCAAATAGCCTGGTCAGTAGGACAAGTAGCACGTGGGATTTGGTTCAGGGTCGTGTAAGTCAATGTCTCATTTTAGGCCCCTTTCCATCCTTCTTTGGCCACAAAAACACTGTTAAACTAGATATTTTTTCTCTGATAAAATCACGTGTGAAGGGCTGTGTGCTCCCTGGAAAGGCTCCTTGCCAATGCCGTGTCCCGGCTATCAGAAGTGGTTAGTCAGCTGTGACTCACAGTTTTCTAAGCCTGTTGATGTCGATATCCTGGGAAGCACTTCTGGAAATAAAAGTGACTCATACTCGGTAGAGTACATCCCAGTGAGACTTGGGAAGAGGGGTGAATTCATTTCCGATGTTCAGATAGTTCAGATGATAGTTTGGTTTGATAAACCTGCTGAAAATGGAGAGGAAGTTAAAACTTGGTGATATGAAAGGGCAGCAATGCTGTAAAACCAATTAGGTTCCCTGAATTCAGCGTGGATAAACCCCAGAGCTCTTACAACCCCTGGCACTGTCTCTGAATTTATTCCAGCAAATAACGAGCCTCATGCCCGCAGTGGAGCCACGTCAGCAATATCCCGTGGGAGAAGGGAAAAAATCAAATCCAAGCCCTTGCCTTTGCTTTACTTTCAGGCCAGCCTCCGTCAGAAATATGTAATGTAAGAACACACCAAGGCGATCGGTATGCTAAAAGCAGCACTCCCACAGCTTTCCAGGGTACGCAGGATAAATCAGAGATAATTGCTGAAGTGATAAGCCCTGACACCGATAACATCAGGTAAATCTGATTAAACAGAACTCGGTGCCATTACTTTTACCCCCTGAAAAATAGCAAAGCAACGTGGACACTGAGCAAGGTGTGCAGTCCTCAGAAATGTTTCTGACTCCTCTATGCGTGAACCGTGGCTTGGTTATATTATGGACACGCCAACCTTGGTCCCTGATCCGGCTATATTGTTTATGAGAGGAAGAAGTTGGAAAGGAAAGTGGTAGTAATACAGAGTCATACTCTCTGCTTGGCATAACCAAAGCAATGTGTTGCCCGTAGCCTAGGTTCTTTTTCACATGTGTATTTAACAGAGTAAGATAAGAATATGATGAAAGGAAGAAGCTTGGCCAATACTTGAGAGCTGCAATTCAGTGCCCCCAAGGAGAATAACTTGCATTGTTTTGGCATGTCCTGGTGATTTGCTGGCACTCAGCAAAGGTTGAGCGGAAGCACTAGTGTAACCTAATAGGTTTATTCATCAGGACGGAGGCTGTGGGTGACAGCACAGATGTGGCTCCGCAGGGAGTCTGGCAGTGCTGGACCGGGACTTGGTGCTGGTCCCCCTTGGAGGGCACATCGCTGCCCAGCCTGCAGCTGCCCAGAGAAAACCTGTGCTCCGGTCCTGTGGGCCTCCCAAGCTGGGCTATTCCTCGTGTTCCTGCGCACAGAAAGCATCTGGAAGGGTATCACCAGCAGAAAATGCTGCACCTTGGGGGTATTTCCTAGAAGTTACTTAAATCAGTTTTGTCTTAAGGCTCTGTGGTGCATATTATGGGAGTAGTGTGCTGTTCTTGGGGGAGATGTTATTTCTTTTCTAAGAAACACCCTCTTGAATATCTATATATTTTTAATTTTCTTGTATCTTTGTTGGCTTCTTAAGGAAATACGAAGATCCCAGTCAGGTGTTCCATATGCAGAGAATTGAGAGCCCTCCAGATGGGGCTCTCAAAAAAAAAAAAAAAAAAAAAAAAAAAAGAATTTTTTGGAAGACTTCCTAACCTAGGCATCTCCATGGGGATTTGACAGTCTTCATTTCATTCCCGACCTGATCCATGTTTATTTCAGTGCTGGACTTCCCCTGCATATTGAGCACCTGCTATGTATGCAGGTGGTAGAGAACCTGTGCAAGGAGAGCCGAGGAGGTGACCAAAACCCCACTTTGCCCAGGAATTTGATGAAAACAGAAATTAGAATGACCTCAGCCCGCCCTGTTATGTGCATGATTTAAGAGCTGTACAGCTATATTTTGAAGAATAGTGTTTTTGAAGGACAAAATTAAAAAAAAAAAAGAAACTTTAGTAGTAATAGCTTCAGATCCAAGTTTAAATATATCATTTATAAAATAGTCAGAATACCTGTTCATGGGGACTGAGCAATCCCTATGCATCGCATCAGTTCATAAAGCTATACTGTAATCTATACTCAAACTATGAGTGGAGACTTAACTTCAGCATTTTTTAAAAAAATATTGTTATGCCTAATTATGCAGTCTCATGTTCTGAGGCAGCCTTTATGGATTTATTATTTTATAAATCACCATACATGTATATAGACATTACATCTATTAACTATGTATCAAAAAGTAAAGTGAATTAAAAAGCTGAAGGTAATTATTGAACAATTAATACATGTGAGCAAAGAAGAATATTTGGATTTTGATTTTAGCAGCCCCTATGTATTAGAAAATTTGAAAATGAAGCCTTGGGCTTGTTGTTTTTTTTTTTTTTTCTCTTTCAAGGCTAAGTTGATTTTTATTTGCCTATAATGTTTGCCATAATTAAAAGCTAGTATTAAAGGGAGAAGCCAATAGTATCTTCTTTTTTTCTGTCTGCACCTGGAAAAGGCTGCAGTTGACTATATTTACAGCTATGAATTTCATAGCTGAAGTTGTTTAATCAGCTTGAGGGGAATTATTTTCTGAAGTGCAAGGTATGTAATTTGTAATTGATGTAGGTTTTTTTTTTTTTTTTTCCAGATAAAAGAGTAATCAAAAAGCCATTTGTTTGCAAATTGCAAATTTTCCTTAGAAAGTAATTAAACTGTGTAATTTAGGATTTAGTTAGGCTCATCAAGGGTTTCTTTTTGAAAGCAATAAAGCCCACCAAGAAAAGAAGAGCGCCCAGATCTGAGCTGCTCTAGTTCTCTTTCATAGAAGCTCCTGGTGAGAGTAGTTGTAAATGGGATTCTTCTGTTTTCCTCCTCCTCTTACCTTTGATTATTCTCAGCGGAAGAGTAGCCACCAGATTGTTTTTGCTTTGATAGGAGGCATATCGTATCCTCCGTATATCCTGGAGGTTCCCTCACAGATGCAGCGTACATCTCAGGTTTCCCTTCCTTGGTGCTGGTGATAAACTTTATTTCAGTTAGCTGTGTTTACCGTAATCCCTAAGGAGTAGCAAGAGCATTTAGTTAAAACAATACGCCGTGACTCTGCACTTCACTTTATTGTAAAATCTAACTCTTCACTGAATGGAGGCTTTTTCCTTTTCTTCCTTTCGGGAGCCAAACGCAGTTGCTTGAGGTCCTGCAATGCGCACCAGTTACACAAGCAGATAGGGCTGTGGGGAAGCCCTTCCAGAAACATTTTCAGTTGGAAAAAAGAAGTACAGCTGAGCTTGAAATGCTTTGTGAAATGATGCCAGTGGTGCAGAAATTTAGTTTTAGAGGAAAAATTCCAAATTCGTCCTGTGCTGATATATTCGGCTCGTATGTTTTCAGAATGAAATATTCATCCTTTGAAAGAACATTCTGAAAAGATTTTTCTTTACTATAATCTGCAAATTTAAATTCACAAAAATTCATGAAAAATCCCTCGGAGTTTCATAGGTTTTTCCCTTTTTGTTTCAACAGAGGCTGACCTCTGGTCTGTCACATCTCAGAAACTTTCCCTAAGTGGAATTCCCATCCTTTTCACACCTCTAGCCTCAAACCGTGCCTTTGTGCTTGACCTCCAGGTGCTATTACACAAATGTAGATGACAGTGATGGTGTCTCATCAGCTGGAAGAGCTCAGAATTTAAAAACATAGTCATTCCACCAGGCCCACTACTAATTACATTATGTGATGTAGCTACGTTTAGGTTTTTGCATCTAAGTGCAACAGTTTGGTACTGGAGAAATTAAAAACCTTAGAGCCAGTCCAGATTAGACTGTCATCCTAAACCAGCTACATGATGTTAGGAGGACTTCAAATGGGAACAGTCTTAGTCCTATGCTAAGCCAGAGTGGGTTTTTGTTGCTGTTGTTTTGTTGTTTTTGTTGATTTTTCTTTTTTTTTTTTTTTTTTAACTCTCTATTTAAGTTAGGCTTTGGGTAAATGAAAGCCAAACCAAACAGCTTTCCTGGTTATTTTGTAGCAAGTCTTAGGGGGTAAAATATAGGGGGGTAAAATGGAAATAAACAAGAAAAAGAAAAAAACGTATCTTGAGTGCTTTCGCTATTAGCCAGTCTCTAGGCAACTCCTGGCTGAGGGCAAAGCTAAATTAAATTTTATGGTAGCAGGCTGATATATATACCTTAGGAGCTATTTTTAACGCATGTACATCTACCATACCTCACATCTAACAGCTTTATTTGAATCTAGGCTATTCACTGGGAATAAGCAGCTAATTAATTTATCTCATGAATATCAAATATGCAATTAGTCACACAGCATTCAGTATTCAAACCATTATCCAAAGATGTAGTCCCATCAGGGCTCACAACGGCTCCTGGAAACAAGCTCTATTCACTACCTGACCTGCTCTGTAAAGAAAGACATAAATGGGTTTACCATATTCTCTTTAATGTTATACTTACGATTCTTCCTTCTTCTTTCTCTTATGAGTGTACATGTGTGTGTGTGGTCGTATAATGAGTTCTCTTTAATCATAGCGATGCGAAGGAAGCAAAGGAGTGTTTAAAAGATTAAATAATATAGAAATCTCAAATCCCTGAAGATTAATGTTCCTCCACAAAGATAATTCCAAAGAAAGCTACCCACATATATTTCTCCACGTACATTGTGAATAAGAGGTAGCAGGCTCGGATTGCAGAAAGGAAGATTGAGGTTAGACAGTGGATGCGAAACTTTGGAAGAGTGATGATAGATAAGCGTTGGGAGATAGGTTTTCCGGGGTGGTTGTATAGTCTCTGTCACTGAAGGCTGTTAAGGGGAGATTTGACAAGCATCAGGAGAGCAGTTCGGACACTGTTGGTCTTGTCTTGGAGTGGACTCGTGGTTGACGTAATCCCCGGCCTCCTTTCTAGCGTTGTGAGCGCATGAGCGTCTGCTGCTGCAGAAGCCCCGTCACATCTGGCAGCCCTCTCACCTTTCTCAGTAGCAGCCTCAAGGATCAGACAAGCTTGTAAGCTGAGCCATCAGCTGGCGCCTATTTATGCAGTGCTGCAAAGCAAACGTAACTGCTCTTGCCCTTGAGATATTTGGTGATTAAGTACGATTTCCCACGCTGGCAAACCCGGTGCCTTTTATAGAAACACGAACTTCCATTATTCGATGGCTAGCTCCAAAGGTTTAACCTTGGTGATGAGGTGCAGCTCAATTCACCGTAGTGCTTTGGCAGTGTATACAGCATAGCAATTATATCGAAATTGTTTCTGAGAGAGCGGAGCATTAGAAGACATTGTGCTGCTGTATAGCACTGGGGCCTTTGGTCATAAATCATGCAATTTAGGGTTGAACCTAAACTAATAAAGAACTAAAAAGAGCAGAAAGAAATTCCAGTACTTTTTCAAACTCTTCATCTTTATTTAAGGTCTTAGTTTACAGTGGTGGTGTGACGTTTAATGATAGACAGAAATTTAGCAATGGGTTTTTGTTTTTTTTTTAATAGTTATACTTCATTTCTTCATGTTGTTTAATCTTTGTGGCTTTTGATGGATATTTTTATAAGCTGCTGCTAAACCAGCTCATAAATAAAGCACTGCAACCATTTCTTGAGTTGCAAAATGTAGGCCATTGTGTTCTCAGCGTCAGGTGCTAGTGTGGAAATCAGTTTTTCAGATTAATCACTGAATAAAGCACAGAACACAATACTGGTCTTAGGCAGTGCTGCATCAAAATAGCTAAGTGGGGCAAGGGTTCATTAATAGCCAATGTGAAGATTCCTAAATGCTCCAATGTTTTAGAAATGCCACCCTGCACATGTGGATATAGGGTGCTTGGAAGTGCCAGTGAAATTTAACACACTTCAAGATGTTGGTAGCATTGTTAGCCTTTTCTTTGGGTGATCTGGGGCAACCCTCAGAAATATGTTGTAATTCCCTTGTGTTTCCACCAAATCTGGAAGGTAAGGGTGGGAAATCCCTCATCTGGGTTGACCTGTGACATGGATGCCCTGGAGCAAGGGTTATAAGGGCTCTTGACCATATGAAGGGTCACCAACCACATCTTGGGTGCACTGTAAGGACCCAACGGTGGGATCCCCATCTTCCTCCGAGACGTTTCTTGATGGCAACAACACCAGCATTTTCTCCTGGAGGGTTTGTCCATGTCGGTTTTCCAGTGGGCAGTAGCCAGAGGAGGCACCATGACTCCCGTTTGGCAGCCTCGGTGGGCTGCAACCCACACTGGGACCATCTCAGGCGTTTTAGGTACAGGCTACACGTGCTCTGTGCTCTGGTGTGAGCCACGGGCTCCGTTCCGAAGCAGCCCTGGGGCTGGCAGAGCACAGGGCATTTTGTGTTCGTGCATCGTGGACATCTCAGGTGGTCTCAGTGGGGTTTTTTGCTGAATTTAATAGTGACTTTTTTGCGGCTGTAATAACTGCTCTGAAAGTCAAATCGAATATCTTAAGGTGATAAATGTAAACAAATGCTACTCTGCTTAAAAATGCCTTTCCTGTATTATTATTTTTTTTTTTGTAAATGATAAAGATTTAAGGAAATATTTTGTAAAAACAATTCTCTTTAAGGCCTTAAGAGACACTAATTACTTTTAATTTCAGTGTGTGATGGTCCTTATCCAAGGGAAGTGTGCTGCATGGGCTATAAAGCATTTTTATATCATATAGCATTTAACAGAGCATGCCTGGAGTCAGTTGAGCTTCCTCCCTGGTTCTCTCATTTCTATTCCCCTTCACCATGATTAAACATGTAGTGTTTCACTGCCTGATCTTGAAGGGCATTCGGGAAAGTTAACTGAGCTCTTCTGTCCTACCTACCTGAGCACTTGTGTTTCTCTCCTTGTTGGGATATATCGCCTTTCAAACGGAGCATCTCTCTATCCAAGGAACTCGGAGGGTAGTAACGCAGGTGTCGAGGCAGCAGGTACTTCGCTGTGGTTCCCGCAGCGGAAGGGTCAGCTCCAGTGGGAGCTGAAGCAAAAGTTGTCCTCAGCAGGCTGGGAGCCTTGATGATGGAGGTGACTTCCCAAGGCTGATAGAAATTGCGCTTCCCTTTCCAGGCGCAGCAGAGCCTAATGTCCTCTTTCTAAAGGACATTTGCTCTTCCTTCCTGTGATTCAAAGTAGACGATGGACAATATTACACACTGGCATCTGCCCTCCGTAGAGCAAAGCTTGGGAATATGCAGGCTCTGCTTGGATCTGCAGCTTGTGCAGGGCAACGTCAGCCCCATCCGCACTGCTCCAGTAACTGGCAGACAGAAATACGTTATCCAAATGTTCCAGCTTTATGTAGGAAAAGGGTGTAGTGTGTTTTTACAAATGGGTGAAGAGTGTAAAGTGATTGTGCATTTACTCTTAAACTGCCTGATGTTCTTACAATGGTTGAACCACAACTCCCAACACCTTGGAAAAAAAATCTTTTTTATTCCTGTCTGATTTAAGTGCTTGAAATGTCTTTTACCTTTTGCTAATACAGGGAGGACCAACTTGGCTTTGTGATTGCTTTGATGAAAGTACATCAATAGCAATGATAATATCAGCAAAAATGTGCTTAAGTGTGAGAAAGGGTAACCAGTTTTAGTCACAGCTAGGAATATGAATGTTGCTTTGCTTCAGAATAGCCATAATGAAATGACTGGATATTTTAAAACAGAAATAGAAAGATTCATACTTCATCAGCATAATGACTAAAAAAAAAGAAGACTTACAGATTATGTAGTAAAACTGAGATTTTGCTACTCAGTGAACTCCAACCTTGGCCATAACCTCAGCACAGATTATCATGTTAAAATGTGCAGAGACCCAGAATGTCTTCCTCACATAAATAGCTTCCAGTTGTTCTTCAGCCTAAGTGGGAACAGAAGCAGTGACCGGGAGATTAAATTCCCTATATGCCATTTTCAATCCCCTGAGCAATCTAGTTGCTTTCTGCATTTATTTTTCAGAAATTATATTTTTTTTTAGAAAAGCAATTGTTTTAGCAAACAGCTCTTTGAATTCCATCCCAGTGGCATTTTAGAGCATTATTGCAAATTATTCAATTTATATGCATAGTCAAGCTTCCATCATTATTCCCATATTCTGCTAAGGCAGGAAGAAAAAGAAACCTCACACACTCAGAAAAGAAAGGCAAGAAAAACAAAGGCAAAAACTAGACCACCATTGTAGAAGAATATATATTTTAGCAGGGTGAAATTAAACCTAAAACTCCTTCATCAAGGTGATCTTTTAAAGATTTTTTTCGTTGTGACAACAGGAAAACTCAAAAGATATACTGTGTTATAAACACCAATTAATGCAAGTATAATGCAAGTATTAATGTTTTTGGTTGTGTAAAAGATGATCCAGTGTTCTTAACTTAATAAAAACCATTACAGAGACTTATGCACATACCTGAACATGTTGCAACTTAGCAACTTGTCATTATTCACAGAATAATTGGCTGCTCATTTACATCCTGCAAATTGCAAGGCCTTTTTAACTGCATGTGTATTACTTTCTTGCATGCGCTGCTTTGCAGCCCGTGTGCATTTCTGATGGGAACGATGAAGTTCACGCAGTCATGGTTGGCCTCCAAAAGAGCACAGGGCATGGGCTAGTCCTCCAGCATGTTTGAAGTATTCAATGGGTTCAGTGTTCTCAGCTCTTATATCTGATCACCTGGAAACGTCCAAATGTGAAACTGTGCTTCTTACTGCTGGGCTTCCCAGTCCTTCTAGTTGTGGTTTGAACGGGAAGTGGAGCTGAGCTGGCTGCTCCAAAGTGTGAGACACTGTGATGCACACTCAAAACCTGGGCCAGATTTATCAGAGTCAGCAAATTTGCAAATGCTAATGGTGCCTTTTCCAAATGCAATCAATTAGGGAAATGAATGAGTCTGCTCTGGGGCTGTGCCAGATTAACCATGTGGACAAAACTCCTTTGTTGCAGCTCTGGAGAAGGGCAGGTTTGATGTTTTTGCAGTAAAGTATCTGAGCTTGTTTAGACTTGTGATGAAACACAGAATAAAGCCACAAGAGGAACTTGAGGGGGAGTAAGTGGAGCAGTTTCAGCAAGGTGCTCCACACCTGCTCTCTTGTGTGCTACCTGTCAAGAAACCCGGGGGAACGGACCTGTTCCTCTTGGATGGAAAAGCACGGCACGACCGGTGATTTTTGGATACAGTAGGAAGTGCTTTCCCTTCTCCATGCCCTCACATGCGCTTGGAGAAGGGTCTTTGTTGGGAGGCGGGTTGAAATTGCTTTTTTTCTGTCTTTCTGATGAAGTTTGCTTAGAGAAGCTACCTACTAATGATGAGTTTGCAAGGCCTCAGTGAGGACTAGCTGCTCCAAGGCACCGAAAGCTGCCAGGCGGGAATGGCTCTGGCTGCTGGCCTGGCTGAACGCAGCAGCTCGGTAGGAGCCGTCCCTCCAAACCCAGGCTCCCAAACAAGGCTTTTTAAAATGGATAAAGCACACTTCGAAGACTTAACATGAACACCGTTTAAGGAGCTGATTGCCCTCAAGTTCACCTTGGGCCTAATTGGCTTACCAGCTTAATTAACAAAGTGCTTATTAATGTCTAGTGGCAATTAATTTCCAAGGGATTATTTTCTCCTAACATCATGAGTATAGAATTAACATTGTGCAACTGTGATTCTGGAAGACCAACCAGTATGGAGTGATTTGGCTTGTTTTTTTCTTGTTGTTGTTGTTGCTGCTATTTTATATCCAGTAAAATGTATTCCTTTGGTCATATTGTGCTGATTTGCCTTGCAGTTATAATGATTAGCATCTGTATAAAACTAAGAGTTGCATTTTGTGATGAGGGCCATTTTGGAAGGAGTGACACGGTGGCTTTTACTGGGCTTGCATAAATCATAAGGAGTTTTGTCAGATAGCATAGTATCATGCTAACAAAAGGTACATTTCTGAGTGGTGATGAGCTTACAATTTACAAATTCAAGTGAGTTGTTTTGGTGTTTTAATATTTATAAGATGTTAATGAAAATGGGAACAGACCTTGAGCCCTAGCTATAATCCACAAGTTCATCTCATAAAGCCACAGCATTGTGATATTTCTTTTCTTGTGTTTTGTGATGGGGCAGTCTCACTCCCATATAAACCTGGGAGTGCAAGAAAAGGGCAAGGAACCAGCCCAGTGTCAGTAGTAGTTCTGTGGAAAAACAATATAAAACAGGGGTAAATTACACAGAAATACTTCAGTGGACGCAGATTCCTTGCTTTCAGCCACCTATAGTGCAGGGGGTTTCTAAAGGAATGGAGCCTCCGTAACTATTACTTACTGAAAGGCTTCTCTTTCATAACTTCGTTTAACTGTGTTTGAACCTGTTGATGCTTTAGATAGCTGCACACTGTGTTGCGGTGAGTTCCACAATATATGTGTTGTTTAAAAAAATATTTCATTTATGCTAGAACATTTGCTTGCTGATTTCCTTTTATTCATCCTAGTTCTCATATTTTGGGGAACAGTAAATAATCATCCCTTTTTCACCTCTGGGCTAGCTGGCATTGTACAGACATCTCACGGCCCATTGCGCCTCTTTTTTTCTTACTTGAAGAATTCCCATTACTTGATCCTCACGTATTCCACACTTTCCTCATCTTTGGAAAGCAAGTGATGAGGATCTATGAGAGAGAAGTCCAATGTTTTATTTCTGGTGTCTTCTTTACTCTGCCCTTTAACTGCGATGACTTTTCTCTGGGGGAGGTGGGAGGGAGTTCAATGTTTTAATGTTTTCTTTGTAAGCGGGGTGTATTTTGGGGTGTGTTCATATGTTGCTTAGCAAAGGGCTTTGAAAGACCTGTTTGACCCTCAGCAAGGAACAGGTTCTTTGCCTCTGCTTTGCAAGAAGAAAACAAAAATGTTTTGGTTTTCTGTGATGTTTTAGCAGTTGAGGCACCACCACAGTGCAGTTTCATTTAAGGCCCATTCATGCTGTCCTGTAAAGTGGGCAGGGGGTTGGTGGGCTCCAGGACTTTGTGTTGGGCCTCTGCCAACAAGAGTTTCACTCTCCTTCATCAGAGTCGCTGGACAAGCTGTGGTATTTGTGGCAGATTTATTAGGCCAACATGAAAGGGAAAGCATACTGTACAGTATATTGCAAAATAAATCTATTTACTAGCATGTAACTGTACCTAAATTTTATGACTTGGCTGGTGTGGTGCGATACATCCTGGGAGCGAGTCACGGGACACGGCTGCGGCGTCCCCACGGCCTGGCTTGGGATCGATGTCAGTCGTGCCGGTCCTGCCTGCCCACACGTGTTGCCGATGCCTTCGTGAGCTGCCGGCCCCGAATGAGAGCGGGTCCAGCGGGGCAGGACGAGCACGGGTGGCCTGGAGCTGGGCCCCGTGGCGCTGATCATGCTCTCGCATCTCCTGCTTGGAGTGGGATGGATCTGACAAGGGTTTGTCTGGCTGCTTGGCTCCTGAGAAATGCAGCGCATGACGTATGATATAATTTATAGTGGCTTCCCTTTATTCAAGTGCTTATACCCAGAAATGACAGAAGAGGGCAAGGACAAAATGTCATCTTTGTCGTGGAATTGAGCTCTCTGGGACACCGGATGCCTCTTATTCTTGGTTAGTGCCAGCACAACTGCAGCAAGTGTTTGCTATCCATGTGTCTGATAAACGCCAAGGCTGTTTTTTCCCATGGCTTCCAAATAAAGTGGCACGTAGGGGCAAGTCCCTAAAAGGCAGCTAGGAGAGAGAGGTCGTTGTTGGCCTGGGCCGTGCGATGTGTCACGTAGTGAAACGTTGGAAGAAGGCTGTTTTTTTTTTTGCCCATAGCACTGCTGTATGTGCTGCCATGCTGCTGTGGGCCAACACTTGGGTTGCAGGTGGACCCTGCACCCAGAAGTCCTAGGCAGAAGACAAGGGTGGTTGTCCCTTGATGGGCTCCCTACTGGGGCCTGGAATCTTCCTCATTGGCCTCCAGTGGTCTCTAGGAGCCAGAATGGGTCCCAAGCTGGGGCAAGAAATAAGTGGGTCCTAGGCTGTTCTGCAACGTGACAGCTTCTACCAGGAGCTGCAGAAGCTGCTGTCATACAAAAGCCCCGTCCTTGGGACCTGACCCCAGTTGCTGGAATAATCACGTGTGCTTTATAGAATAGGTACAACACTGCTCTTCCCATACCAGCAGTTCACACTGTGGCCCTTGGCCTGAAAAACAAGCAGCAGGAGAGGCCGAGCTTTCCAGAGGCCGTTCTCCATGACACTGCAGAGCAAAGTTCCCTTGAACAGGCGCCCGGGAGAAACCACGCTGTAGCACGGTACTTGGGCATGCTTGGGTTTTATACACCAAGAGAGGTCCTTATTGCTAGAGGCAAGAAAAAAAAGAAAAAAGAAAGGTAAAACTGAAGCCTGTGTTTGGTCTGCCGGGCTCTGCGGGGTTTGTGAGATTCACAGAACTGATTTTGGTAGCTAAAACTATCTCTAAATTCAACTCCAGAGTTTGCCTATGTTGGTAAATATAAGAAGGCTTTCCTGATAAGAAGAAGTTATTTGCATGTGTTCTTTCTCTGGAAAATATGTGAAAATGGGCTGTTCTGTGATCCTGCCGCTGCTCCCTTTATCTTGGCCAGACATTAATAGTGGAAGAACAGCAGTTTTGCATGTATTGCGGGGTATCTTCCAGTTTCAACCGGGAAGTGCAGGGGGACTGCTGCAGTGTGAAAAGGATTTTGAAGGGGGCTGTTTTATACAAAGAGGTAGTGTTTTTTTTTTTTTTTTTCTCCCCACTAAGTTGTGTTTGTTTTTCCCATATAAAATAAGGCTCTAGTTTGGCTTCTTATCTTTGTTTAACTAATTGCTTTCCCTTCCCCCTGAGAAATTTAACCACACTGGCTGAGAGCGCCAAGTATTTTGACTAGTGTAATAACGCAGCGCTCAGAGCAGCATTTTAGGCTTCTGCAAAACCTGCTTCATGAGGTCCACAAAGTACTTACACATGTTAAAACACTGCAGTTCACGGCATTCAGGAGAGAAAAGCAATTGTTCCTCTCCTCATTTTACAAACAGCAAGAGCTGAAATTAATAGTAATATTGAAATGTCTCCAGAGGATTAATGGATTTTTCTCTGAAGGATCGCAGAGTTTCACCAAGGAGCTGTACTGGGGCGGAGTTTGTGGTTTTTAAATATAAAAGAGCTTTAATCTTATGAGTTCTTCTGGGTTTGCTTGCACGGAGCATTGCAAACAGGCATCTAAAGCTGTGTGGCTGGTGCATAGAAGACCTCACCATGAAACCCAGATCTTCTGTTTGAGTCTTAATTTGTGCTCAGATGCACTTTGTTTTGCCCAGGGGCTCATCAGGATATTTATTTAGGCATGTTTTGTGCCCCCTAAGTATTGCACCGGTCTGTCAGGTCAGCCTGGGTGGGATGTGCTTTGTACATGTCCCTGTGCTCTGTTACCACTGCGTGACTTGTTTGGATGGGGCATGACACTCAAAATAACGTCCTTACTTTCCTCAATGTTAAGAAAGGGTGAGAAAAAAAGAAAAAAAAAAGTGTGAGAAAATGAGAATATGTATTGAAATATTCTTTTCCCTTCCCCACCACACCCTACAACATCCCATTTCCTTCTTCTGGGCAGATCTGCTTGGCCGCTTTTCAGCCGTCACTGCCAGCTTTGTTGAAGTTCACCAAAGCTGCTAAGATTATTGTTCTGAAAACATATTTGCTGGCCAGGGCCAGCACCGCTGCCAGGGCTGAGGTTCCTGTCTCCCCCTGATAGAAGCCACTGGCTCTTAGAAGTGTTCACTTGGGACAATATTGACGGTTCAGGTGTAATGGGATGAGTTGCCTGTGGCCAACAGGAAAGGAAGGCTCAGAGAAGAGGAGGAGAAATGCATGGGTGAAGAGAGGTGCTAATGGAATACCCCGCCATGCCTCGGATCATGTTTGGCATGCACACGGAGTGACGTGCGCTTTAAAACAAATAGAAGAGGACACGGTGTCAACGTGAGCTGCCAGCGTTCCCGGTGTTTTAGGGAAAGTGCTTCCTCGGTGCTCGGAGGGCAGTGCTCAGATGCGCAGCACTCTATGCTCAGCTTCCAAACACTGAATATTTCATTGGAGATTTGATTTACTTTTTTGAGGAAGCAGCCTAGAAAAGCTCCCGGTGTGTTGCCTCTAGTTATTAATTTAAATAGAGATTAGAGCGGGAGAGTTTCCAACACCATTAGTTTGCTTTCAAACTTTCTGCATCTGGCAGTGTCTCCTGGCTGGGGCTGGCACTCTTTAAACTGAGGAGAAGGCCCAGGAGACCTTCTGCACCTGGTGCAGGAGGAAGCTGGCGCTAGGGTGCTCCTGCACGAACACTGGAATTACGATAAGTGTCACAACTCTGAAGTTATGGGAAGGCATTATTAACAAATGATGCAGCTTTTATAGAGAAGTGGTTACTGAGCGGAGCAAGGGCATGATGTAGGGAGGCAAAACGGAGCTGAGAGAGTAGTTTTGTCACAAGAAGGCATCAGAAATCAGAAAGGAAGGAAAAAAAAAAACGTTGATTTCTGGGAATTTCATAGTTGTCATTGCACAAAAGACCGGAGGCTTTTAAAGGGTCAGAGAAGCGGCAAGAATACCTGGCTCAAAAGTAGAGGCATCTGGCACATGAATCAAATAAAACCATAAAGGCTTTAGGAACTGCAGCCAAGGTATTCTGAGTCTTGAGGAATACACTGGTTCATTAACTCACAAGCCAGTGCATTAAAGTGTATTTCATAGTCTTTAAGTGTTTATCAGTTAACTAAACCCTGCGCTCGAGCTTGTCAATGGGCAAGGAGTTTTAGCTGTGCTGTTTGCGCTTTGCTAGTTGGATGACCTTGAATTTGTCTTCTGTTCAGGTTCCCTGGTTTCATTTTGGCATTCGTGGCTTTCTGCCGTGGATCTGCACATCAGCTCAGGCTCATCAGAGGTTTCTTCACTTATAGGAACAAGCTAATTTCCTTTCCAAGGACAAAGCTCTTAGCCTCTGGACTCAAGAGCATCCCTGACACAAAGCCTGTTTGGTAGCTAATTTTCCCTCTTGTTATCAAAATTTCAGGAGTCAAAAAGTTGCCCTCATCTGGAAATACTACCATTTTGGTCTGTCTTGCTCTTTATGTCTTCCTTTGCACTGGCTGGAAGGCTAACGCTATATCCAAGAACTTGCAGGGAAGTAAAGAGTTCATGTGGCCCGTGCCTTTTATTTTATTATACATGTAACTGGATTTTATATTCTCAGTAGCTTCTTAACTGCAGAGTCCCTCTCTACCTGACAAGTACTCTGTCATACCCTTTCAGATAAGCTTGGTTCTTACTACAAGCGCCACATTTTTTCTATGGACATTTTGATGCCAGCTCATGAGCTGCTTTTCCCTGCTGTTTCTGATTTTCAAACTAATTTTTGTTGCTCTCAGTATGGTCGGTTTATTTAATGTTTTCTGCTCACAGTTTACCTTATGAGTGTCTGATGAATGCCTGATTATAAAGAATTCCACAACTGTTTTAAAATGCATTTTCAAACTCGGTGCTGTGATCCTGATGGAGAAATCACATAGTAAAACACAGGAGCTGAAAGTCCATAGTGCTTCCAGATTGGTTGATAGTAAAAATTTATCTCAGCCAGTTTAGACCAACTGCCTCTTAGTCAGTCTTTCTCATTCCCTTTACAGTCAATGGAGAAATTCAAGGAGTGGTTAACCTGACCACTTAAAATCTTTCTTAGAAAGAGGGGGAACCTGTGTGTGCTTTGTATTACTCGCTGATCAGCAGGGCTGGATCTATGCATCCACGGTACACGCTGCTCAATGCTTGAGGAAGCGAGGAAGGCACAGCAGCAGCACGTGGTCCCCTGGTATGGTGGTGGAGGAGGCCCAGGCTGGCAGTGACATTCACAGGTGGGTGCTGATAGCTCGTTTGTTTGGAAACTCTGAGGTCCTGGTTTCTGCTCCAGAGGGAACAGCCTTTAGGAGAGGTTGTGCTCTCCTCTGCCTCAGCACCAGCCGTCTGTACCAGCCTGTTCCTCTGGTAGTGCAGTTCCTTGTCCTACGTCCAGTTTTTACCCATCTGAGTTTTAATATCCTTTTTATGATATTTTGAGATTTAATGACTTTTCTGACAAAGTGTCCATGGAGAAACGGAAATGGCTGTCAAAGGTAGCCTCCCATATTCCCATCCAGATTTCCACCCTTTTTTCCACACATTATCCCTCATTTGTTTTCAGTTTGTTCTTCTCTCCTGCTGTGTGATACCATTTCTACCCCCATGCCCCAAAACCTCTTACTGTAAGTAATCTGCCAAGGTTTTGTCCATCTTAAGAAGTCCACTTCTTCCAGCCCCTACGCAGCGTTGAGTGGCATAACAGCACAAGAGATCTTGTGGCTCTCAAATTCCATCCTCTTGGGCCAGAGCACTCTTGGGAATCAAGGACTTTAAGGCATCTGGGTTTAATCACAACTTTCAACTTGGAAATTATTTCCTAAGGCTTGCAGAAAGAAAACTGTTCATGAAGGTGAAAGGTGTTGATGAACTGGAGCAATTTCAGCAAAGGGCCATGACAGTGTTAATATGCTGGATCATTGGCCTGGTGAGGACAGGTTGGAGGAGCCCAACTGGGGCAGCCTGGAGAAGAGACAACTTCAGGGGACCCAAGAGCAGACCACCTGTCCCTCGGGTGGATGATATGGAGAAGGGGGAGCCAGGTTCCTTAGCAGAAGGACAGGAGACGATGCCTGTAAATTGAAACAGAGCAGGGGCTGACCTGAGATAAGAAAAAAATCACTATGAAGACAGGAACAGGTTGCCCGGAGAAACTGTGCATTGCTGTCCTTGAAGGTCTTTCAGATTCATCTGAATCCTGAACAACCTGGTCTTAATTCACTGTTGACTCTGCTTTGGGCAGGATGGGCAGGAGTCTGAACTTCCAGGGTGGCTGCCAAGCTGAATGTGAAAATGTTAAAAAATAATCATAATAATTCAAGCCTGGAAAAGATGCTCATTGGTGTTTCTAAGCATCCAAAAAAGATCTACTGATATATCAGGTTTAGATTTTATCCTTGATTTTTAAGAGAGCATGTGACTTGTCTTCCTTTTTCTCACTTTTAGAAGGATTCAGACCGAGTTGAGGCTGCCTTGAGCCTTTGCTGTGAGCTTTGCCGTATCTGAAACAGTTGTGGTGCTCACTGAGTGCTAAGCTGCTGAAATGCTAGACATGTGTCCCCAGCAGCCTGCAACAGCATGTTTTAATACAGGACTAAGAGGTCCTCGTAACAAACATTAAAGAGTGGCAAAGCACAGTCCCTACCTGCTCTATACCTAACAATGTTCCGGACTTCTCATCTTTCTGTTTCTTCTTCCTCAAAAATGAGAGAAGCCCAAATCAGCTCCTGATTTCTTAGACGGTGTGGAAAGAAAATCTCGCTACTGTGAAATATGGCTGCACTTGGATTATGCCTGAAAAATAAAAAAAAGGTGATAACCTCATCAGCCTGTTGGATGAAGCATTTAAACTGAAGCTCCAGCTTCCATTTCAAATCTGTTGACAGCAAACTTTTTATTTTACACTAATAAGAGAGACTCATGTCAGTCTTCTCTTCATATCTATGATAGAATTAATGTAAGGGACAGAGCATCAGAAGACATTTGGGATCTGGATGAAATCTGCCAGAAACTGTAAGCTGTCATTTTATAAATACTCAACTAGTCTTCATTAGTGCGCTCAGGGGGGTTTTATATGCTGACTTTGTCAGAAGACAAACCCACTTAGATTGATGGCTTGAGTGCGGTCAGTATTTTTCAGCAATAAAGGGTTATTTCAGTTGTCATGAAACATTCTTTCCCCTTTTGTGCATTTTTATATTAAAACACTAATGAATTTGCATGCCAAAACAGGTCCTCCTTAATCATGCAAGATATATATTCATCAGGCCCCAGGGGGAATGGGAAAGGCCACACGACCGGCATGTGTCTCATTATCATGTGTAAAATGATAATGAAATTAGCAGTGCTTGGACAACAAATTGGAAGCAAAATTACTGTAGCTCGAGGGAAAGAACGGCTGGAACTTTCTGGTAGCTGTCGTTTTGTGCAGAGCGTCGTAGACGGGCTGGCTGCAGGGAGGGTCCCCAAGCCGTCCCCAGCGGGGGCTGCCGTAGCAGGACGCGATCACATCTGGGCCTGGGCCACGGCACAGCTGGGAAGCGGCTTTGGAGCAGCGGGATCGCTTCGATTATGCAGCACGTAGGAAAGGCCAGAGGCTGCTTTTGGCTGGGGGGACCTGTGCTCATACACGTCTCGGAGCATCCAGATCGTTTTGGGAAGGCTTTGAGGACACCAGATTTTTGGTCATCTTGCAGTGAGGTGGGAGAGAACTGCAGGAGCTAGCAGCCAAAGGCAGGTGCGACCAGCCAAGCTGTTTTTGCTAATGAGCCAGTGCTGGTACTTACTTAATCCACCGCACGTGGATGGGGACGCACAGAAATGTGTAGACGAAATGTGTGGGACAAGACTCTGCAGCTGAAGCTAAGTTAGGTTTCAGATTGCCTTAAAAGTTGATCAAATTACTATTTGACGATTATGTGGCCACCTCTTACTAAATTCTCATTACATTCATGTATTCACCCCAAAGCAGGGTGACAAATCTTGACTTTTAAGCGTGAATTGGGGCTGGGAACCCCTAAGGCTGAACAAGGAACAAACAACAACAAAATCAAGAAAAAAAGAACCCCTCCACAAAACCTAAAGCCGGGTACTTCATATTTTGATCCCGCCGCCTGTGCAGAAAAGCAGAGGAGGTTTCTGTATCGATGAGGGGAGATTGAGACCACCGGTAGCTGGAACGCCTTCCCTTATGAGCTCCTGTGCATGCAAAGCAGCAAGGGCTTTGCAGCACTGATAATAAGACTTCACTGCCCTCCCATCCGTCGCCTTGTCAGCTGTCAGTTTGTCTGGGGCACAGAAGGCTTACCTGGAATTTTCATTTGGGATAGCTGGCAAAGATCATAACCTGCGTCTGCTCTGCATCCCTGCCTGCTACTGCCTGGCCTCATGTCAGCACCAGCAGAAATGTTTTTCTCGCAGATAATTTTCCAGTTAGGAGTATTAATCACAGTTGTAAAGGGAGTGCAGTACACCTGTTTAACACTCCCTTTATAGTAGCAGAGAAAATATCTGTCATGAAAATACAGCCAGCATTTTACCAGTATTTGAAAGGTGATATATTCATGACATTGCAAGCAGTTTTCTCTGACTTAAAAATGGCGTAGCAGAATAGTAGTTTGGCTCTGTCCTTCTCCCAGAATGCTTTATTGTCTTGCATTTCTTTGACTCTTTTATGATGAGAAAATGACTTATATTCATTTTTCTATACTTTTTCACATTACTTGTGAATGTAAGAAATAGAGGAAACTATCTTTCATGTTTTTTTTTTTTCTCCTGTGTTATGCTATGGGTAAAAAACGTATTTTATATAGCAAGGCTTTTCCATTTTCTTTTGCTGCATATACCTGTTATTTCTGGATACTTAATGTTCCTTCTGATATTTGCTTTCTAGTTCTTCTTCATGATTTTGAGGTGTAGCTCTCTGGCATGTACAGGCATACTGAAAAGCAGTGGCAAATGGCCAAAGTGCTCGAGTCGTAGACAAACCTGAGCAGTCTTGCTTCTGCAAGTAAAACCGGCCTTGTTTTGGAAAGCCGGACCCAACTCTTTAGCCATGTAAAGGAGTTCGGATAGACTGGATGGTATCGATGGAGTAATATTGCTGGTAATGTTGTTAGGAGGGGAGGGATGTTTGCCTTCGAATTAAATCAGTTATCTCGTTGTCAGGTTTTTATGTGTTTGTTACGCATTCTGGCGGGTTTCCTCTTTCATTTCCCTTTGTGTGTACATAAATATGCAGCGTCCCTTGTGCGCCCAGGACTCACCTTCGGGAACTGCTGGTTTGGTCAGTCAGGATTTTGCTTGGCATTAAAGAGTAAGTGTTAAGATACCATGCTCTATAAGAGGGGGTGACACCAAATCTATCTCTCTTTTTTTTTTTTTTTAATTATTGTTATTTTTAATGTGCTCCAGAGATAAGGAGTCAGTCTGTAACAGGTACCAGGTTTTCTGTTTTTTTTTTTTTTTTTTTCCAGCGCAGTTTGGTGAGCAGCGTGCATTGAGATCCTGCAGAGATCTCAAGGGTATTTATCACACTAAAGAGCCGCCTTGAGAAGACATGATTTATTATCATGCAACATCTGATAAAATAGTGCATTCTGCAAGCTCTCTGTAAACCAGAGGTTTTCATTTCGGAGAGCTCTCTGGGGTGGTTCCTTCCCTCACGGAAAACCATTTTTTGACTGACAACTATGCGCAGCGACTCCTTTCTTCAGGAGAAGTGTCCTCTCTGTTAAGCTTGCAGATAGATCTTTTTCTTCATGTGGAAGCTTTTTGGATGTGCTGCTTTTCCCTCTCCTTGTGAAAATTGTCCGGCATCCAGTTGTGTTCAGAGTCTCCATCCGCGCATTTCTCTCCATCTAGATCAAAGCTGTTGAAGAAGAGCATGGTGGGGGGCTCCTCTTCTTTGGCCGTTTGGCCTCTTTGTGGGGACGGGCGTTTGTGTGCGTGTGTCTGTATGAGCATCTGTTTTACCAGGCTGGATGGAATTACGGGCTCTGCTGCTGACTACGTGGCCCATAAGAGGGCAGTTTTCCAAGACTGGTACTAACCATTGCAAAAGTGGTCCTAGATATGAGCAGGTTTGAGCGCTCGTCTGCTGTAGGTGGAAATGTAGCGACACTGCCCAGTAAAGCTGAGCTGGGCTGCGGAAATCTGTCCTTGATGGATCCACCCATGATCTTTTATCTTAGAAAAATGCCTAGAGACCCAATTTCATGTGGTATTATTTGGGGAGCTATCCTGTTTTTATGTTAGTGTTTACTGCATAAGATCTAGGGCAGGTCCTCCTTTTTTTTCTCGGTCTTAAGCTCTAATATCTAAATGGATCTTCAGCGCTTCTCTGAGGAGTAGAAGTCCCTTGCTGGCCTCTGCAGGTTAGCAGCAAGTCTGAGCCAGTGGGGACTAATGAAGCTTTTGTCAAAATTTTATTTCAGTAGGCGTAATTTGCTAGAGACCAGGCCTTATGTATCAGTCAGTAACTATAAAAGCTAACCTTTTCGTAGAAGCTGCAGATCATATAAAAGCTGCAGATCCAGTAAAGTCATAAAGAAAAACTCTGACTTTTTCCTATTTCAGCCTCAGAATTCGCACAATGCCCTTTTAAATAACACTGCCTCCGTTATATGGGACCTTGCTGCAGACTGAGATGGGCTAAAATACAGCCCAAATTGCAAACATGTGGCTCAAGACTTGGGGAAGAAATTCACTGCGCACTGAAGGGAAAGCCCCAAAGGTTGTGCAGCGGATTTTCAGAGCGAGGGCTGCTGTGTGGGCTCCGTTTGGGTATCAGAGAATTAAATTCTACTGTGTTAGGAGGAGTTCTAGGTGAGCTTTCAACTGCAGATTCCAGGAGTTAATTTAAAACATGCTCCCTCATCTAAATTCAGCTATATTTCTTTTCCAGCAAGCCTTGCCTGCAGTTCCAAGTATGATACCAGGAATTCAAGGGGTTTTGTTTCAGTTCTGTGTCTGCCTAGTGTCATTCCCGCTGCCGCCGCTTAGACGGCAGTCCCAAGATACAATTCTTTTGCTTGCCCGAGAGTAATAAATTCTGAAACAAAGCAAAATAAATAGGCAAAGCAAAGGTAAGGGGCGAACTTGCTGAGGAACATACCGTCCTGGTCTTCTACTTTCCTTTGCTGGAATTGTACCTCCGGCTTTTTGGCTGCATTCAGTGTGGCCATCGTCAGTCCTGTCTGCGTGTTCTCCTGCCTTCTTTATGGCGCTATTTGCAGAGGGAGAGCAGCACCTCCCTCCCTGTCCTGGGACTTGGAGGTCTCCTGCTCCTGGCTCTGCTTCCAGTCCCCAGTCCTGAGAGTTCCCATATTGCTTATTCAAACTTTATTCCAGTCAGTAATCCATCTGACTGCCTTAAACAGATGAGTTAAATGCAGGCAGATGGTCATATATGGAAAAGTGTAAACATTAGGCTTCCCTATAATTCTTAGTTCAGGCTTCCCCAGCTGGTTAAGTCATCATTTTGCTAGATAACAAGTAAAGCTGTGGGTGACTTTGTTTCTGAAGCCAAAGACAAAAATAAACACCCGACTTAGGTTTTGCCAGCTATCTTGTTGTCTATTTCTGAGGTGTCTCTGTTAGCGAGGATTTCATCACACCGGGCTCAAATTAAATACAGTGAGAAATTCCAAGAGCACAGCTAGAAGTCGCGGATCCTTTTCAATATGGGGAGTGTTTCCACGCCACGAGTGCACAGATGCTTCAGCGAAGGGTGTGATTTCACTGTTCTGGAGCTGCTCCTGCTGCCGGGAAGTGCTGGGCAAGGAAGGTGTGAGACTGGGAGCTCCCGTGAGCGTCCTCAGCCTGGGGGAAGCAAATCGCATTGCTCCCCACCCGCCTGCAAAACCCACCTGTAAAAGCTCTGCCCACCCCGCCTATCCTCAGGCATGAGCTGAGTGTCTGCTCCCCTTTCCAGATCTTCCTCCTCTGCCTCTGTAGGACTGAGGGTTAGCACCTTTTTAATGTGCAGAGAAAAATCAAGACCTTAATAATAAAAAACAAAACGCAAGGAAACAAAAACCTTGTGTTACAGCCGTGATTGCTGTAAACAACGGGAGCTGAGATGCTGACTTCAGGGCGGCCAGGACTCCTCCCGGTGTCCAAAACCACATGAGTTCACCTTTGCCCTTCCTTTGGGCAGATGGCTTCAGTCTAAAGTAGCTCTTCAGCTGGCTGTGCTGACCATGCCGACTTTAATCCTACTGTTTTTTCAACATATGAGCTGTAGACAGTTTATGGCCAAACTGTGACTCAGACCGCATTCACATGCAAACAAGTAAGGCCAAGGAAAAACTTGCCTCATGCAGTCATCTGGCCTTTAAAATATATACCTATATATATCAGTATTACCTTCCAGCTTTCTCTTTTCCCTGGATCACATGAATTGAAGAAAAATGGGGTTAGGAGGAGCTTTAACTCCTCTGTCCTAATGGAGCAACTCTTTCTTTGTAGCGTGGGCAGTAATTTCCTGGTGGCCAAAGCCTAGGCTGAAACACAATTGCTGTCCCTAGCCCTTTGCTGGAGCAAAGAGGAAGGAAGGGGAGCGTCATGAGTCCGAATTTTGTGACTGAGTCCCAGCTCTTCCTGGCCTCCTGCTGCCTATGTCCTGTCCATGCTCTGCTTGGAGCTGCGCTTTGGGCATCTTCGAGCTCCGAGGATGCATTTTCATCTGCAGTGTGTGTAATTTCCCTGTTGTTGGGGTTGTGGGTTTCTTCAATAGCTGAGATGAAAATATTTTTGAAGTTTGAGATAAATTCAAAGCACAGAATAATGGAAGGTCAAATGCAATTTAACTAAGTGGTTCTGTCTGAGAAAATAGTACGTAACTACTTGATTGCTATGCAAACAGCTTCTGTCTTCTGTTAATACAGTGAACTCTTACACTCTTCAAGATTATTTTTCTTCTTCTAACTAAAGCTTTTCTTCTGTGCTGACTTTTAGCTCCCTATTTTTGAACACTCCTATTCTGCATTTGTTTCTAATATTTTGATGGCAGGCCACATGCTTTTCATTTGAAATGCAAACGTCAGGGCATCTCCAATGTTTTAACAGCTCCATGTCCCAGCAATGCTCTCCCCTTTCGCTCTTGACAGCCACATCACCTCAGCCTCTCTTCTGGAGCCGTCCTAGCCTAAATCCCTCCTCCTCCTCGGTCAGCAGAAACCAACCTTTCCATGCCCCAGGCGGTCCCTTCCAGCTGGAGCTCCCAGTCTGCCAAGACTTTGCTCATCTGGGCTCCATCCTCCTTGTCTGTGGTCTCTCTGAAGCTGGAGGTGTCTGTCCCTCCCTGTACTTCCTTGCTGCCCTTCAGTGGTAGCTTTTACATTTCCTCCTATTGCTCAAATTGCTCCAATCCCCTTCTTAATCATCCTTATTCCTCCTCTTCTTCCACACCTTCTCCGGGGGCGGGGAGAAGTCTGCTTGCTTTTGAATTTAGGCACCACATCTTACAGACACAACTCTAATGGAGTAACAACCCCATGCATTCTCATGTCTCCTGCAGTACCGTCTCAGTCGTATTCAGTTAAAAATAAACACATTTTCCTCCTTCTCAGCCTTTTCCACTCAACCTGAACTGTGCTGAGAAGATTACAGAATAGGAAAAGTTATCTTGGTTTCTGAAATCACTGAGTCATGTTTGAAGTAGACACAATGTTTTATTGTTTCATAAATGAATCTATAAAAGACAGCAAAATTCTTTTTGAAGCCAAGGAGCTTCAAATGATCTTTATTAGGTTTTAGGCAAAAGTTGCAGGACACCTCTGTAGCTGGTTAAGTTTCTTCTGAGTATGGAGAATCATGTTTGAATGGACAGCCATGGCCATATTCAGAAAATGGCAATCTCCTCAACATTTATGAAAAAAAAAACCATAAAAAAAGGAAATGTATCAGCATGAAAGCATCCTTTTAAAACAAAGCAGCAAGAAGAAAAAAACAAAAACATCCTTTTTCCTGACAATCCAAAAACCTCCTTACTTCTCATCACATTTGTGAGTGGACATTTGTACAGGGAGCATTAGCAAAGGGAAGGGAGAGGGAGAGGGGAAGAAGGGAAAAGAAAGGAAAAAGGCCTAGATGTGCTTCACTGAGCAGTATTGCTCAATCTGAACAACTGTGTGTATATTTGCAAGATCACGCTGCCTCCAGTTTTCATTTTTTCAAATGGCTTGGAGCATATAACGGGAGCTATTTCTTCTGTAATTTTGGAGTCATAATGTATTCTGGAAAGGCAGAGAGGGGAGGAAAAGCTGCTCGCCTTGTATCTTTGCTGCCTGTTAGTGCTCTGAGCTTATGTGTCCTTAGATGGCCCAGCAGTTAAGGAGATGCCGAGTCCTTCTGGCCACGCATGGGCAAATACGCACAGGCTGAAGCTCCAACACACAACGTAGAGTGGCCCGATGCCACCCAGCATAGCCAGGGCGCTGCCACTGCCCTACAGGTGTAGCGCTGGCGTGTGTCCCTGCCCCTCATTTTTCCCCTTTCAGACACGTGCTATGTTGAACATGTCCCTTTTGAGGTGCATGGAGTGCTTGCCACCCCTGAGTGCTTCCCCAGGTGAAGGTGAAGAACTTGCCCAGATGGAAGGGGCACAGAGAGCTGGAGCCGCACTCTACCTGCTCTGCCTTGGTAGGGAATGAGGGGATATTGGGATGTGCCAAGAAAGCTCTGCCACCATATCACTGTCATCATGGACAAGGCCTAGGATGATCGTAGCCTGGCTCTCTGGTCCCTGAACTGGGGCAGAGTCAAGCCCCGAGGATGGCAGGAGATGAGGGGCAACTGGACTGTATGTCGTGCTGATGCCTTCATTCTTCAGATGGATCACCTGGGTTATGTTCTTTAAAACACTTCCTTCTTCATACTGCACTCCCCTACAGACCAACCCCCCTGGTCTTCCCTGTGGACTTTCTTTGGCCAGTGCTCTCTAAAGGTTGCCATGTTTCTAGAACAGCCTGGCTGACTGGGGGCTTAGCTTGAGCTCGTTGTCCTTACGCAATGCAGGCAACAATTGAATCTTCAAAGCTGAGACGGCACTAGGAAAGCACTTAAAATAGCAGTAAAATCTCTCAGTGTGCGCTTTAATTATTAAATTTTGTCCCTCTGCAAATCAGAGTAATTTCTTTTTGAGATAATTGCCTTTTCAAAGTAATTTTTGCATTAAAGATTCACTGTCTTTGCAGAAGAAGCTATGTGCTCCTAAATGCTCCTTATTAAAAATTTAGCTTGCGTCTTGTCTTTTCTCTTTTTGCTTTTTACTTCCTCTCCATGTAAATCACCCACAAAACAATAGCCTTCACTCACTCCTACCCTAATGTCATCTCTTGTGCATATTTGCTTTGAGTTGCACATTAAAGCAGAAAAATAATTCATTTCTGTTCTTCAACATTTGTTTCTTCTAAACCAAGGATGGCTGAGGGATAGTTTGGTTTGTGTGTTTTGTTGCCTCATGATCCAGACTCCCACAAAGAAAGGTTTACCTTCTTAATCAAATAAGCTGGCTTCATTATAGTTGTCTTTTATTTGTGATGTTTCATAGCGAAAAAATGCCAGAACCATTATGGAAAGAAATCAAAGTTCTCACTTTGTAATTGAAAATGCTGCAGCAATTCAAAATTTTCTGAATCAAGAAAGATGGTAATGTTATTTCCTGAAGGAAGCCAGGTGTCTTGTTGCTAACCTTTGGAACTATTTGTTGCATTGCTGCTGACCTCCCAGACTGGATTTTTGTATGTCCCAAAGGAAGTTACAGAGATCACTGCAGTTCTGGAAACAAAACTTGTCCTCTGTATTCATCGAGGAATCTCTTTAAAATAATCTTTGTGATCCCGGTGCGTCGAACTAGGTACGTGTCAAGCAGGGATGTTCTGATTGCTGGCAAGTCCTAGCCAGGTGCTTCAGCAGGGATCAGTTATGGAAAAAGCACATTAGAGAAGCTAACATCTGCTAAGGGATCAGAACCGCTATCTGTGTGTGTTGTGCATCACTAACACACCACGTTAGGACAGCTCAAGGTTTTGGGTAGTATAGACCAGGCCAAAATCAACCACTCATTGACCCACTTCACACGATGGGAATTTTTCCCTCCTTTTCATGTCCATCTGTTCCCTTCTGAATAGCTGTATACTTCAGAAGAGATCAAAACCTTGGAGCACGGCATTTTGAACATGGAAGGAGTTTAGACTGGGAAGTAATGTCAAAAATTCATAATAGTCTCCATCTAACTGAACTTTACCTGGATCCCAGGTGTAGATCTGGATTTTCACTGAAGATCTTCCATGCCTGAAAATGGAAGCAAGAAAGAAACAGGATCTTCTTCAAAGTTTTCACTCAGGTCTGTCTCTCCCTGCAGTGGATTTTGTGCCCTATTACAGTCTATCTTGCTTAGAGCAGCTGTGGCTTCATCCTAAAGTGTAGTGTTAGAATTAAGACTGATGGCATTTTCATCCATACATCCATCCAGTTATCTGCTGTTGGTCTCAAATATGGTAAGCAATTGATCCAGAGTTTTGACCAGGAATTAGCTGGTTTAGTCTTGAAGTAAATATGTTTTATATA
>VZSV01000089.1:1504626-1538123 GCA_013398735.1 Nothocercus julius
ATTTCATAAGGTTTCTCACTGCCCACTTGTCCAGTCTGTCCAGGTCCCTCTGGATGGCAGCGCAGCCCTCTGGGCTGTCAGCTGTAGCTGTAGCAGGTGAAGGCCATGTGGAGAATGAGCCCGCAGCTGCAGCTAGTACAACCCTGAAGGGAATATAACCGAGCAGAAGGAGCTCTGAGCAAGCTGATTGAAGGCTGAGCTGAAGAAGCAAATGCATGGACCAGCAGCTCAGACCCAGAAGGAGCCATGGAACCTGCCATAAATGCAAGTAGACTGGTGAAGCGTGCAAATAGGGACTGGATGGAGCTAGAAGAAACAGGACCCGACGAAGAATAAGCTCACAAGCCCTTGCTCCTCAATTGCTGCACCAGTTGTACCACAACAATCAGCTACCCCTCCCAGTTTGGTATCATCAGCAAACTGGCTGAGGGAGCACTCTGTGCCTTCATCCAGGTCATGGAGAGCCTGTTATGTGACCATTGCTCTGATGCATTCCCTTTTCTTCCGTGGATCTTCCATGTATCCCCTTGCCCCGGCAAGGGGGAGGACCTGGAGAGGACCTCAGCCCTGGGCTTTTGTCCTGGCCCTCCAGGAGCAGCTCTCCAGTGTGTTTTGATTGCAGCTCAAGAGAACAGAAAGGCAAGAAGCAGTAGGAAGCTGCTGTTGTGACATTTAACTAGGTACAGAAAACCCTAGATTTGGGCGTTCTCAGACTTGGGAGGTGTCTGGCTTTCAACTCTGTGGTTGGCCATTGCCCCAGCAAGCAGCTTGTCAAAGCAAACCCCCCATTTAGGTCTTCTCCATGATGAAAGCTTGGAGCCTGTTGTCAACACAAGGCCATCCCCTCAGGGAGGAATAGGGAATGGTTACTGAAGGCGAGTGGGGCTCGCAGGAACCCTGCGTGTGCCCTACCCTTGCCTGAGACCGCCCCGCGCTCTCAAAGGTCCTTTGTCCATGAGCACAACGGCGCCCATAGAGGCAAGAGGAAGATGTGCTGTGGGGGTGTGGGAACGCAAGAGGAACTGAAGTTTTTTCAGTGTGCGGTCAGACTCCTCATTTATTTGAAAAGGCAATAGGCTGAGCCCATAAACCACGTCCTGGCCCGTGGGGGAAAAATATAAAATACGTGGCCTTTGGCTTTGTCATCATCTATGAATTATGTGTGTTATGGTAGCACCAGGAGGCCCACTGCTCTTCTGGGGTGAGTCCTTGAGGCGGCACTTAGCGCTCTGTCACTTCCCATGCCTACTCCGAGGTGACAAGGACCCAACTGTCTCCTCAGTGCTACTGCTGCTGCTTCTTGCTGCTGGGACACGCTGTACCCTTGCAGGCGATTTCCCCTATGACGGGTGTGTAGGCTGATTTAATTGCTGGTGGAGCAGATCTGATAACAGAGAGTACACAACTCTTGTTGGCTGGCGTGTTTTTAAGAGGCTGGTAAAAAGGGGTTTGGAAGCAAAGTAAAAATAGACTCTCTTTTCTTAAGAGGTTTCATGATCTAATGCATCTGGACAGTGTAAGTTATCATGTCTGGAGTAAAGATATATCTATCTCTGTGTTTTTTTGTAATAGTCTCCCTGGTATTTTTAGTGACTCATAGTCTTCTGTTTCTGTCATCATGACATGTGGCTGGACTTCTGGAATAGTTTGCTGTGCTTCATTTACTCTCTTGAATTTAAGATCATTTGCGTTATGAAGGTTTCAAAGTATGTTAAAAAATGGTGATTAAGGGTGTCTTGATTTGTCACTGAAAAGTGTTATTAATTGTAGGCTTCGGATTTTCAATGTCTCCATGGAATATTTTCACGACGCAATGGTAGGGATGGATCCTTCTTTTCTTCCTTTCCCTTCCCTTCCCTTTTCCTCCTTCAGATTTACTGGCCTGGACTCCCCAAGCTTATTTACCAGGCTGCTGTCTTTATCCTTAGGATACTTCAAAGATGCTGGCAGGTGATTTATAAGTTAAAATTTAGGACTATCTTAAAGAAAACTTTTGAACTGATTATTATATGCTGTAGGACCACTTTAAGAGACACTTCTTATTGCCACAATGATAAATAAGCCTGTTTTTGTCTTTGTACAGTGGGACCGGAGGCAGTAGAAATAATGATCAGTTGTTACTGGTAAAAACAAAGGAAAATCTGAGCCATTTTGCTGGTGGATCAGGACTTAGCAAGTTAAACATTCTCTGGAACTATTGAGAAGGTTGTATGCTGCAGTTTTATTCTTGGGAATGTTAGTATTTTTCTCAAAGTATCATGAAATAATACAAGCAAAATAAAGAGGGGGAAAAATAAATTGAATTAGCAGAGATTACAGTATAATGATCCATGAAAGCAATTACATAGTGAACAAAAATAAATTTTTTTAGCCTTGTGGTAATCTTTTTTTGTCTATGTCGCTTCTCAATTTTAGAAACAAAATAGTATTTTCCAAAAATTGTTCACATGACATTTTTGAACAAAAGATGCAGAATAGCTGACATCAGTTATGAGCTATTTAGAGGCAAGGACACACTAGTGCATCTTAGATGGCATGGAAAAATAGCAATATTCGTGGCAATTTTGGCTTTGTAGTGACTCAGAGACGCTGAGCTGTGCTGGGCCTAAATAAAAAGCTGCAAACAGGAATATAATCGCATACCAAAGAATCAAAGTGAAGCATCCTACAGCTCTGGTGGAGGGGCCCCAAGTTGAAGGACGTTTCTTCCAATTCTTTTTCCCCAGCTGCTATCCCATTTCCTATCAGTTCTGCATCAGAGAGCTCATTTAACTGATCTCAGTGAGATGGTTGAGATTCAGGTTTCCATTTTTCAAGTGCAGCCTCCTCTGCAAGAAAATCTGGACATTATATATCATTAGTCCAGAGAGTCAGTTTGCCCTAACTGCGCCGTCTGTATGTGCTCTGGGAGAGGGGAATGTTACTTTCTGGCTCCGAGGGAGCCTCCTGAGTCGGTCCTTCAAATATTTCTCTTTAGGTATTTATTTCAATTTACAGCAAAGCGTAAAAGAGGTCAACATGCTACTGCCATCACTGCCTGCACTGGTTGTGATTCACTAGCTCGGCCTCACAGCAGTAGTTCAGGGTTCAATTGGCGGGGCAGGATTTGAGGGGGGTTTTTTTTTGGGAAAAAAAAAAAAAAAAAAAAAGGGAAGAGAGGATAGAGGGGTCCCTACCCTCCAGCCTAGCTTTTCTCGTGTGCCTCAGAAAAGCTACTTTTCCATGGTGCCTTTTCACGGAGTTGATGACCAGCAGCATTTGGGATGTATGGTGGGCTCTTCACTGTAAAGCTGTCCTTGGAGCCTGCAGTTTCCTTACTGCTTCTGGAGGCTGCAGCCCCCAGGCCATTCCCTTGGCACTCGTGTGCCAGTGCTTAACATCCTCCCCGCTTACCCAGCGCGTGGGTGAGCCACCAAACCGGTGCCACGGGGGCTGTAGTTGACCGAGTTAACCTGCGCAGCACTTGTTTCATGATGAAGGAGCCATTCTGTTCACAGCTTTGCATGAGGAGGATCCTCGGATGCTTTGGGCTCCGTCACACTAATGTTAGTACCATTATTTGGGACTTTGCAGGTTGCACTGGCATCAGCTAAAAAGCTGTTGTCCTGCATTTGCCTTTAGAAACTTATGCCTTTCCTCTACTACAGAGCTACAGAATTATTATTATGGATAATATTTTTTATTATACATTAGAATAATATACTTGCTTTTGTTTCGGTGCAAAGCCATTTTGTTGACTTTAGAGTCAACAAAATTTAAAAATTTTATACTTTAAAAATATTTTAAATGTTGGACATTGTGTTAAAAAATACATATTTTTTGATAACTAAAGAGCCCTGCCTGGGGCTGAGTTGCCTGGTGGCGCTCAGCAGACTGCAGTTAGTGTTGCTCTGCCACTGAGGCCACGACGCAGGTGCCGTCTGAGAAGACGAAGAAATGATCTGATCCTGAAAAGCAGCTCTGGGGTCCCCCGAAGCAGTAGGTTTCCTGTCATATGAGAAGAGTCTACCTGCAGTAGATCCTGCGCATGGGCATCAGTACGGCCAAGGCTGGTGCGCTAGGGAGGAGCGCAAAGAGGTGCCCGCTGCTCGCGGTGGCCGCTGCCACCCGCACCGAGGGGCTGGTGTCGGCACGAAGAGGCCAAGCGCGCCGGGCGAGCTTTTCGTCAGCCCAATAAAGTGCTTCTGAACAGCAGATTTCGCAGAAGCCATAGACCGTTTCATCTCTCGTGCTCAAAAAGCTATTCAAATGATTGTTTTCCCCCAGCTACCCCATTCAGTTTATTATCATTTTCATTATTAAACATTTTTATAAGCACAGTAACATTTTATAGTGTTTGACAGAGATTTCCAAGCCTGCCTAATTAGCATGATCCCTGCCACATGGAGTATACTCTTATTATTACCCAATCGTGGCCTCGGTATTCAGAAGCAGCTCTCTTGTGAATGGAAATGGGCATTACTGCACTTCAGGCTACTAAGTGTGACATAAAATACGACACACAAAATTAACTACTACACTATGGGATGCAGCGATCGGGGGTGATGTGCATATGGTCATACTGAGGCTCTGTTGGTCTGCATCATTGCTTTTCCCTCTTAATGCCTTATTAAAAGTCTGAAAGGGAAAATATTGAGAGAAGAGAGAGGGGAAGAAAAAAGTGAAAAAATCTGTCTTGGCATAAATAGATTTGGCTCCACAATAGAACTGTTGTCAGCAGCCTTTTCTGCGAGCCTGTTGTCTCCATGAGGGGAGCACAAAGCATGCAATTGAGAAGTCAATTCGTGTCCTTACAAAATTCTTAGAAAGGATCTAAAGAGAAAAAAAGAAAAAGAAGACGACGACGAAGTTATGTTTGTAAAATGAAGTGCGCTTTATGCTCCTGTGCCTAGTGCCAAAGCAGAGCTTGCCAAGTGGAGATGCTGTCCTGCGCTTGCCCCGAATGTCTGATCCAAGGATTGGACTAAGAAAAAGAAGTGGCCTCTTTTCGTCTTCCCCCTCTCTCTGCTCCTTTCTGCTCTGATTTGTTTTTGTGAAATCATATCTAACGCAAAGCTAATAGGAACATTGGCAACTGTTGGAGCTCTCAAGCAATAAATTATGAATGAGGACCATAAAACAAGTCACTACTTGTCTATTAAATATGTATGCGTGAATCTCTCCAGCTCTCTGTGCTGTCTGTGTATCTGTGCTGGCTGATACGCTGTCTGTAGCGTCTGGAGCTGCTGCACGCGCTATCCCGGGGAGATCAAAAGGAGCCTCCGGGAAGGATGTCTGGCCTCTGGATGCCTACGGCGCCGTGGACACGCGGGACCGCCTGGCTTTGGGCTCATCCCCATACGTTTCTGCACCTTTGCACCTCGGTCTGGAGGAGACGAGGGCAGAGTAATGCCTTGGCCCGAACAGCACCAGTGGCTGGTCCGAGCTGGAAAATACACAGCTGCCAAATCCTGAGGCGGGAGCAGGCCAGAGTGCGGATAAGGGGAGATTAGAGGAGGGATTGCGGAGAGCGAGCAGAGAAGCCAAGCCAGTCGGTGGCTGGTTTTCTACGCAGCCCAAAGGCCTGTGCAATATCACTTGTCCACACTCAATGTTGCAATACTGCAAGTAAAACGTAAAGAGATTGGAATATTCTGCATTTCCTTTCTTTGCCTCACCTTGCAGACATGGCTGTTTCCTCTGTCCTGCCTCCTCTGCAGTTCTTACGCTGAGTCCTGACCAGAAAGCCGAAGTCCTGCTCTTATCCAAATTGTTTTTTCTGCCAGTACAAATTTTGGAGGTATTTGATGATTCAATAAAAAAGAGCCCCACAACTCAAAATCCAAATGTAGATGCTTAAATGGACAGACTTTTTAAGTAGTGTTGAAAAGCTGTTTTTCTCACTGGTGTCAAAGGAACTTCTGGAAAACTGACATCTTGAATAATTAAGAGACTAACCATAGGCCTATGGTGCTTAGCTGCTTCCTTTTGACTGCTTTGCCTGATGCCTTGTAGCTGAGAGCAGAGGAAAAATTGCTCCGTACTTGGGCTCCCTTCAGGACAGTTGATGAAACTCTTCACAGCAGGAGGCTGAAGGATGCTGACCCTAGAGAGGCTTGTCCAAATTGTCGCTCCTTTGGTGCTACCAGAGTTGAGGTGAAGGAAACAGATGCCCAGACCACTGACCTTGTGTTTGGTAGGTGTGAGTCGACATCTTCAACTGACATAACTCAGGCCCAAAACTGTATCCTTAAAAACTTATTGTGGCTTTGAAAAATAAGAGAAAAGGAAGAAAATCCCATGCTTCAGTGCATTTATTGATCCACATTGATATCCGGAATCGATTTCATTACCCCCTGTTCCAGCAGCAGCCCACAAGGGCTGGTCCATCATGAAGCATCTTTTTCCCCCTGATTCTTGTGACAGTAAAACTAAGTGGTCCTTTTCCAGGCCAAGCAACAGACTTCACCTGATTCTGAGTACTGCAAATCCTGAACTCCAGTGCTTGCCAAAATTGCAGCACCTGGGATGGCTGCTGCGGGCCTTGACAATAATTTGCAATGACACTAAGCGTTTGCTCTGGAAACATCTGGCCAGTGGTGCTCTGCTGATGGGAAGAAATGCTGTGCATTTCTTTGCACATGGAAGATATTATCCATAGTGTTGCGCCTTCTGTAGTGCAAAAAAAAAAAAAAGGGAATTTAAAGGAAACTTTCCTCTTTAAAACATCCAAACCAACCCAGAATGTTTCAGGAGGGACTATGGGATAAGTTCCCAGGGCGCATAGGACATGCTGAGTCTCCACAGTAGGAGACTAACAGAACACAGCAGAGTCAGCAGAAAACAAGTCGCAAATGATGCTGGAAGGCCGCTGCTGAATTCGGATGTCATCATTTGTAGTAGTGTCCATTTTTTTATAGAAGCTGATGGGCTGCTGTGAAGATACACGATTTTTCGCACTGAGTTAATTTAGTCCATGTACAGGCATATATTAAGCACAGTGTGGTTGCGGTGCCTGAATGTATAGATGGCAGAACGCATATGCATAAATTTAGATGATTTATGGATCCCAATTGTTTCTCTGCGAGCCCAAAAGGCACAAAATGTCCCCTGGCAAGGAAATAACCTTGCTAGTTCAACTGCATCAGCTAACATTGGGATCAGTCGTTCCCTCGTGGGGCAGCAGCTTTGTGCGGTTAGCAAACACGCATTCCTCAGCAGTCACCGAGACACCGCTCTTTTCTCGTTCACAACTTCCACGTGTTCTTGAAGGGTATTTAATGACATGTGAGCGCCTCCGTTATTGCTTAAAATAAACTACAATTATTGCCGTTTCCAGGGTTCATGTGCAGGAGCAGAGCTAGAGAGGGTGATACTAGAAAGGACTGTTTTGGCATGCTGGATTAAAAAAATAAAAATTAAAAATGTGGTCACCTGGTTGCCAAATTAACTTCCTCAACGTGCCCCAGTGCATGGGTTTCTCCAGGAGAAGCATCCTCCGCCACTCTGCTGCGCTGGACACACATCCAGTCTGACTGCGGGGTGGATGGGAGATGTGGTAGGTGCGGAAAACCTGTTTGAGATTTGCCTCATTTTAGCCCTTGCATCAGGGCCAGGCTGTTCAACCTCCCAGCACTTCAGGTGGATTCGATTCACAAGGCATTGGCCTTGGCCCAAACCATCTGAGGATCTTCGATGTCTCTTTTGTTCCAGAGGGACCTCTGAAATCCCAGTCTGAAGGGTGAGACTTTTGTTCTGAGAGCACTTTCTTCGTAGCTGGTTTCTCCAGCTCAAAAGATGCTGACACTGCAGTCTCACTAGCCTCAGATAGAAGTGCAGGCCACTTCTCAGAGCCATCTTGCTCCTCTGACTAGAGACACAGGCTGTGTTCACAGGCAGCAACTACAATTTACTTTCAGAAATGGTAAACAGGCATATTTATACCAACAATTCAGGTTATTGCAGAAATTTCTTGGAGCAATTCCAGCCGTTTCAATGAATAAAAGGTTTGAGTTTGCTTTCAGTGCTGCCATCTTTCCTGACATCCATGATGACCTCTCGAAGTGTTTGAGTTATATCACAAATGTTCACCTGGGTATACTCAAAAAGATTTATGTTGTGATGATCCTAGAGAAAGAAAGGGAGATCCTAGTGGATGAGAAGAAAATGTTAAATAGAACTGCAGTTCAGTCAAATAGGACTGCAGAGCTGCAGTCCAATGTAGGGAGTTGTCCAGCTGGCCAAGTTCATCTTTTGTCTCTGTTTCTGTGTGCCCTGCAAGCTGTCCCAGGAGAGGAGAACTAGAAGAAAATCTTAAGCTTCCTGACAAACTCTGCAGGTGAAATTCATTCCTAAATTTAAGAAAGGATTTAAATGCATGCCTTCTACATGCTCAGAGGGCAGGAGAGGAAGAAAGTTTGTATGAAGAAGGATGTGTGTGTGTATATGTATATCCATCTCTGTACATAGCATGTGTATATATCCTTGGCAGTGGGAAATGCTTAAGAGCATTTGATCCTTCTTGCTGTGTGGCTGGTAATTTAATAGTGTGCTGTTTACTTGGTGTTTATTCTAAGTCAGCTTCCACTGAACGTGTGTTTGTGCATTTGGATATGTAGTTCAAAATTGGCAGAAAGGCTTCATTAGATGTCCTCATTTTATAACGGAGGAAAGGACTGCTCCATCCACTTAGATGCAGTGTCCTGTAGCTCTTTGGGGTCTGTCTCTCACAGCCATCTGAGTAGCCTCCAGCCTGCCCTGGGCCCTGAAAACATTGCGAGTAATTAAATACTGGCACTGCTGCACTCCGGTGATCTTCTGAGAGCAACCAGACAATTTGCAGCCCACAGATAGTCTTGTGGAAAACAGCCTGGAGTGGCAGGCAGCCTGCTGGCAAGAGGCTCCCCGAAGGCTAGTTAGGGTTGAAAATCTGAATTACGGCTGCTTAACAAAGGAAGACACAGTTTTGAAGCCCAGCTTGATGCAGGTCTGGTGGGCAGCAAGTTGTAGAAAGCCATCACCTGCCACAGCTTGGCTGGCCTTGGCCCCGGGCCGCCATCCCCAGGCAGCAGACAGGGCTTGCTGCTCTCAGCCTTTGGGTGACGACTCGGAGTGCGGTGGGCAACCAGGGCTCGGGCTTCTTTGGAGTCCTGCAGTTGCTTTTTATACTATTACTGTCTCATCATCTGTAGCATTGGGTTCCCAAATGCATGAGGGTGATCTGTGCTCTCAAATGTATGATTTGTGGAAATAAAAGTGGATGGAAGTCTAAGGGAAAGGAGTGGGAGCTGGAACAGATAACATTAGTGCCATTTACCAGCATGTCATTTTGAGACTGCATCATGCACAGGACATTAGGCAGAAAAACATCTTTGCTGTGCTTATTGTCCATAGGGAGAGGACGAGGAAGCAAGAATGCCCTAAATGAAATGCAGGAAATGAGAGAACAAAATCTATCTTCTCTCCCTAAAACTATTCCAGTCCATCTATTTGTTTTCACACTAGTCAGGTATTGCTGGTAAATTAATCTGTCTCCTCCACAGTAAATCTGTGGTACGGAAAATCCAGATCTACATAGTAGTAATATCAGTCTTAGTATGGTGGCTTAAAATAAGCTGAGTGGATTTTATCTGGCAAAATTTAAAAATCTTTTATGGAAAAGTTTAGGTTGTTTTCAGCTTGGACGGATACCTTCTGAGCACATCTTCTGATTACTGGGAAATAAAATCTAAATTGAGAGACATGGAAAAATACCTCTGTCCTTTGGAAAAACGAAGGAGATATTTTGGAGCACACAGTGTGTTGCACATCATAAGCATGTTTTTATGTTGTGCAGATGGAATGATATAAAACATCTGCATATAGTAAGGAGCTGGATCTGTCTTGTATTTTTGGCAACTATAATTTGGGCCTAGCCCCCAGGTATTGCCAGTCCTTTCCCAATAATATCTCTTTGAGGTAGGTTTCCTAGGGCAAGAATTTTATTTTATTATCTGTTACGAAGGTGGAGGCCAAGCTCTCTGAGAGCATTTCAATATATCATGGAGGGTCATAGCCAGCAGCAGCTTTACAAAGATGCTGTCAGATGGCCGGTTTTAGCTTGCTCCTTTTTCATGTGTTCTCTGTTAGCAGAGAAGTAGAAGAACATTTCATACTCTTTCAGGAGGAAAATTTATGGAAGGATTTCTTAGCTTGATTGAATTTGTCATAGGCTCAATTCGTCCTCACTGTGGTCCAGGACGAGTACCTGTTGGCTGCTGGCTAAAGCAGTCTCCCAGGCAGCCATAGACCTGGCACCACCTGCATCCCCTGCCTCAAAAACAACCTGTGCAGACTTACTACTGGCCTGCTTTTACTTCAGACATCTCTGGGTATACCTGATGCCCCAGTTACAGCACGAATATATGCTCTCACCATATAAAAACAAGTAGTGTCTTTAGGAGAAGAGACAGAAGTGGCTATTACTGCGACAGAGACGAGAAACAGTGAGCACACGTTGGATGACCTGGTTATTTTGGAGAGGAGAGTAGAGCCAATTGAGATTAGCATAGGGTCTTCCTCCGTTAAAAGAAAGAAGCGTCCAGGAGCAGAACATTGGTATCTACTGCTGCCTTGGAAGTTTTTGCGATGGGACTGTGGATCACCTAGAAGAAGGTCAGAATCAGTGTAACAGCTGAAAGACAAGATCATATTATCAGTCATATACACAAAAACTGGCTAAGTAGTTTTGAAGTTATCAAAAGTGGCAGTGGGTTTGCATCAAAGACATATCAAAGATGAGTTAAATTGACATGACTGCTGTGGGCCAACTGAAAAAAATTGGGAATGTAATAGCGGCTGGGTTGGGCAGGGCATGGTGGTTCAGATTGAAAACAGATTTTTACTGGATCCTTTTCCAGAAATGGGAGCTGAAATCAAAGCTGTTTCTTGAGGGCTGCTAATTGTGTATGTGTGCCTGTGCATTTTGCATTTGTTAGCAGAGTGGGCAATAAAAACATACATTACTATGTTCTGTGGGTAGGTGGTGGTCTTGTTTTCATCGCAGATTAAATTATTGTCAGAACACATATGCCCAACTAGAGGTAGAAGACTTTTGGTTAGATGTGTGAGAAGTGTTTTTTGCAGGGTTCTTTTGCACAGTTAATTGAAATTATTAAATATGAGCAGTACCAGCAAAACCCTTTTCCATTGTTTTGGGGGTTTTGCATTGCTTTGCTTATCTGGGATGCTTGCAAAGGCTGGAGATGCTGAGCTATTGCAGGAAGGCCTGTTTGGAAGTGGCTGCACAGATTTTTAAGACCAGCACCAGAGAGTGTGTTTGAATTATGCCTCTGAATCCTGTAACTTACCTTGATGTGCCGTGACTCTAGACGGAATTTTAATCTCTCCTCCTTCCTCATGACAGGCCCCAAGTGCTCAGCTCTTTTTTCAGAAGGGCAAACTTTCATTGCAGCAACAAGCCCAGGACTATGCAGGTTTGTCTCAGACCTGGAACCTCTGGCTCCTAGATCGCAACCATAACCTTTGGAAAATCCATTTAGCTTTAAAAGCAGTAATGATGATGTCACATGGAATTACAGATGCTATAAAGCAAATGGCGAGCTGAAGGCAAAAGTCTTGGGTTCTTGATTCTGGCACTGCAGTGCTGAGGAATTAGATGAACAGGTAACAGAACAGTATCCACAGAGTCTGCTGTTTGTGCCTGGTGCAATTGCCAAGGAAGAGGTTCTTTTAGAAAACTTTAAGTTTTGGAGTGCCCAAGGTACTTGGTGACAGCCTTGTGGATCACTCAGCGCTCCCCAGAGGGAGTCCTTAGCTTGCCCGTGCAGGCCTCTGTCTGTGTCACTAGCGCTCTGTTTTGAAAGCTAAAAAATAATGCTCATGTTTTGTCAGGGCTGAATCGGAAATGTAACTCATCACTTACAAATAGGGGCTCTGTGCTGTTTGAGCAAGAGACGGCCTCTGGAAAGTATTCAAAGCCGTTTTACAACATCCTTAGAAATGAAATGAAGTATGAAAAAAAAAAAAAAGAGAGACACCAAGAACTGCAGCAACCTACAAAACCCTCTTTTACTCTTTTGCTTTGAGGCAAACCTATGTTCCTTACATGTTAGCTTGTCTCAGGCAGGGCTAAACATTTCATGTTACACAATGACCATGGAAAATGTGCCACAGTTTCAAGATAATTCCTGATGAAGGTTTATGAACCCATGAGAATCCTGTGCAAGTATATGAATCATTTCTCCAAGCTGCAAAATACTTCACTACTGTATTACTACAAAGACCACTTAGTGCAAAGGCTGCATGCCCTGGCATAACGCACAGGATTGCTGTTATTCAAAGGAAATAGTAAGGCCAAAGAAACCACAGTATGGAAGGAACTGACTTTCTTGTTTTGCCAGTTTTGCTGGTTTTGAAGTTCTGTGCTGCAACCTAATAACTTTCTGTTACTGTGACTTGGAGACAGGAGCAGGTGCCCTCCCTCCCCTGCCTCTCTCTCAAGAAGAAAACAAGCATTTCTGCCTTTTGTAGCCGTGTCCCAGCAGCTCAATGCATCTTACTGTAGTGAGAGCGACGCACTTGGAGCCATCGTGTCATACAGTGTAATGCTTTTGAACAGGGGATAAGTTTAGGTGAATGATTGTGTTAGAGAAGCTGTAGCTCCGATCAAGGCTGAGCAACTGTAAAAAAAAAAAAAAAGAGAGCGAGCTTTCTAACCTGTGGGGAGATGGAAATATGGTAAGCGGCCTTTCCTTTGTTGCTGTTCTTTAATACATATGTGTTTCTCTTGTGGATCAAGGCTCCACTTAGCAAAAGCGTTCTCAGGCAGGATGAATATTGTCATTCAACCATTTCCAGATGCTTATAACTTTGGCCTGGGGGTGAAACATCAGATCGTTTCCTTAAGAGGTGACACAGAAAATCTGGCTAGGAACAAACACCAAGATGAGGTGCTTAGCAGGAAGACACGGGGAGCGATAACCTCGTAGCAGACTTCATGAATGAGCCTTTATAAGACCGATGTGTGTTGGCATGTTAGAATGTGCTGGCAGCATTAAGTGATTCATCGACTCAATGCCCTTTACATCTTTAAGAACTAAACATCTATTGCGCAGCTGCTGTGACTACAAACAACACTAGTTTTAGAGATGCAGCTCTTCCCCTGCTAGCCCGTATTGCTAGTTTTACAGCAAAATGATCATTTCCTCATAGAGTCGAAACAGATTTCTCAAATGCTCTAATTCCAGTCAGCTTTCCTTCTTATTCAGATTTAAGTAGATACTTTTTTGTTTGCTTTTGCATGGCAGGATCATAGCCAAAATATCTGTATTTGAAGTATCTTCTTGATGGAGTGGCATCGTGTTAGATCGGAGTGATGTGTCTGAAATGTCACTGCAGAGCTCTGTGAAGAGTGTCAAAGGATAATGTCTGATTTCCATAGGCTTTGATTGCCTGAAGACCTCCTTCTGTCTTGTAACAGAACTGTACGCTGATTGCAGAGCATCAGTTATCCATACATCCCTATTTTCCTACTTCTTATGTGACAGTCCACCTAGAAGCTTTCGCTTAATTTATCGAATTGCTGTTGGGCTCACTTTGTTATTCTGCCAACTGTTAGCCAGACCATTTGGTAAATTGGTCCATTTCCCATTTGTTCATTTTTAAGTCAGTGAATTATAATTTGAATAATTTTTAACTAAGTACTAATTGAATACCATTTATAACATGATTACATTGTCTAAATTCTCATTTTTGCATGACTGGGAGGATAAAGATTTTTTATTACTGTGCATATCAGAATCTCGGGTTAATTGAGGGTTTGAAAACAGGAAGAAAGGGATGGCCTTGTCCAGCAGCTGTGGAACGGAGGAATCCTGGATTATTTTAATTAATTGAATGTGGTGAATCAGTTCAGGTATCTGCTTCTGTGTTTCACTTAAGAACAGCCCAGAAGCCCAGAGAGAGAGACGTGGCCCAAGAAGCTATATGATCTTACCAAGCCTCTTAGGCCTTGATGGATCAGGAAGAGCATCTTAACCTAACACTATGCCCTCTAGGACAACAGCATAATTAATGTTATAGATGCTAGGCCCCATCAGTATAATCATATTTTGTGTGTTTGGAAATTTAGGTAGTACTGAGCTTGGTATGTTGGTTCAGTTTTGCTTAGGACTTTGAACTGGTGGCTGCACGGAGGGTTTTTCAGCTGGATACTGCACCTCTCTGTGGCCCCAGTACCCCCTGAAGACACTGAACACCCAGACATGAACGAATTTCAGATCAGGCCCCTTTGCACCACTGCAGGGGTGCAAAGTGAATTTGTGGTGAGCAAGCAGCCCAAGATAAGAGGGGTTTACATGGCTGTTGTTTAGACAGCAGCGTTCAAGAGTGTCCAAGTCTTCTAAGCTTTCGTAGTTGGCACTAGCTCACCACTTGCCTTATCCACACATGTAGTGAAGGGCAAAGGAGTGGGCAGAGGTTGACCATCTAGCGATGTGGTCAATATTGGGTAAGAGGGAAACTCCCTGTCGCTGGTATCTTAAACGCTTCTTCTCCTGGCTCAAGTGCACGAAGAAGATGCAGTTAAAGAGAACAATCTGTTCTTGTTATTCATTCATACCCAATGTGCTTCGTATGTCACAGCAGAGTCTCTGGGAGAAGCTGATCCATTAGAGATGGCTGAGCCTCACCAATTCTTTTGTGCCAGCCCAACACTTCAGGGTTTATACAGCAGCTTGTAATTTATGGAGAACTTGGGAGTAAATACAAGTGAACTGCCAGAAACAGTATGATGGAAGATGGAAAATAAGTTGAAATTTATGAGACACATCAAAGCTACAGAGAAATCCAGAACTGCACAGTGAGATACAAAAGATCCACAATAACATCTGAGATTAGACTGAGCTCACTTTTGCGATGGTAGGGTTTGAATTCATAGAGGATTGGTTGAAAAGCAGAGCCAAACTTCAAGTCCTGGATTTCTGCCCAGGTATGTCTGGGAGAGAGGAGATCTGGGCTATTGATTCAGGTGGATTTGGGGTTTTGTTCTTACAAGAGCCAGATTTTTCAGGAGTGTCCAAGTTCCTCGGTCAGGGCATGATTCCCAGAAGCGGTCATCTCTCATGTAGGAGAAGCAGTCTGAGTTTAGAAGCAGAACACGATGGTGCTGGGCTCTTCTTCAGAAAGTGCTGGGGAACTGCTGAAGAGCTGGCCCAAAGTATCATCTTTGGCTACCACTGAAACAGACTGCCAGGAAATGAGAGAGGCACAGAAAGGCGTCTCGGTGTTAATGTCAGGCAGCATGAGAGTCTGTGGATGACCCAGGTGTCTTTGAGCAGCTTGAGCTTGGTCCTGGTGACTGCAGGCCACCCGCAGAAACACTGCTTAGTAAAGACCCATCTGTGTCTGTTATTGACACACCTGGCAGTATCTAGGCTTAGTTGTTCTTGGCTAAATTATTTTTAAAAAGAAATTGCAGATTTTGCCAAACATAGGATCATTACTCTGGCAAGCAATAAAACCGTGGGGCTGTGAACCATCTAAATAATTCCCTAGCTAGCCAGGGAAAAGTCATAACCACAGACAAAAACAACTCTGAAGTTAGAGTAACCCTGCAAACTTACTCCTCTTCTAGGATAGTTGGTAATCACTGATGTGTACTAGTCTTTTCTGAAAATCCATAGGGAAGCCAAGGATTTCAAAATTACGGTAGTGTGGAGATAATTGTATTTACACATGGATGTTGGATGTTGAATGTCTCATTCTCCACTATTAAATTTAAACAGGGTGATATTGCATCCCAGGCAAAGGGGAGCAGAGCCAGTTAAACCGCGACTGGGAGGAGATGCTGAATCGAACACCACCCAGACTGAATGTGGGGAGGTTCTTTAACCTTTGCTCCCGAGGTCCTTGTGCTGCCAGGGTTTAACCTCCGTTACCCAAACAATGCTCCTGGCCTGCAGGAGATGCCGTTTCGCCTGGATACCTCCTGGTCCGGGAGGGCCCCTTGCTTCCCGTGCTTCCCCCCTCCGCCGTCCCCCGTTAAAGCAGCGGGGCCAGGTCAGCCCAACATGCAAACAATGATGTCACTATTGTAAAAGCAATGAAAAACTCAGCAGGAATCCAGGGGAGAGACCCCCAAACTGAGGATCTTTTGGCTGGATGCAAGTGTTTGAGAGACTCATAAAGATCAAAATACTGTTGCATGCCAGTGTGGCATTTGATGTTAAAGATAAAAGGGGAGCTTATTTCAGGAGCAAGAATTTTTTTTAGCAAGAGAATGAAATCTCAGTATCTGTGTTGGACTGTACAAAAGCACATGTTTCCGATATTGTTTTCTCATATGCTAAATGAACAGGACATCTGGTTATATTTTTAAAAATTAAATTAGGTGACACTAAATCAGTGCTTTACAAAGCAAAAGGTAGTAAACCAAGAACATCTAATAAGGTAACAATGAAATATTTGGCAAGACTTCAGAGTGTTATAAACTCACACCACCAAAAGGAGGTAAAATATCTTATTGTGATATATAGGAGACCTTAACTTCTCATTTATCCCTGTTGTTACTTACTACACTTAACAGCAATACTTTGTGTTCCCATTGGTATGGATTTCTATAGACTAGTGCCAAAACTCCAGATGTTTTCTAGGTAAGTCTCTAGAGACTATTTTACTGTGTTCCATTTCTCCTTATTTACAATTCACTCATCTTGAACTCCAGTCACTGGTAATAAAAATCCATAAAATCTGCAGCTGAGCCAAGTGGACACTGTTTTGCTATTTTAAGTTAAGAATTAGTTTATCTAGGTCTTGAACAGAATCCATACCATTATGTTTTTGAAAAAGTCCATCCTTTTTTTTCCTTTTCTTTTTCTTTTTTCTTTTTTTTTCTTTAGTAACCCTTCATGCACTGGTGGAATAGAGGCAATAAAGAGCCAATTGCTTCATCTTTCCTCTTTTCTCCCACTTTCTTATAAAACATTCAGCTCCTCCTCACTGCTGCAGCATTTCCACGATTGCAGGTACTACACAACATTCCCAAGCTCCACTTGCCCTTCCAGGCTGCTGCTCAGAGCCTTTTTTAATAAATTAAAATATCACAGGGGCTGCTTCCTCTTTGCTTTCTGAGTTTGCTGTTTAGGCGGTTGGCACCTATAGGTTCTCTACGTCATCAGGCTGCAGTTACTTGGCAATGTTGGTCTTTATATGCTGACAACCCCCCTATTTAATGACATGCAAATAATTAGCCAGCCATTTTGCTGCAGTGGGGCTTAAGTTAATTTCAAAGAGCTGAAAACTTCCATTTCAGAGTTGCTGCAATCAGCGGCACATTCTGTATTCCATCACAGGCATGTTTGATTAATGGGCATCAAACAGATTTTTATAGGGATACACACACCCACCATATGTACATAAAGATAAATCGTTCCACAGCATAATCCAATAATGTTTTCATAGTGGTTCTGGGCTAGATTGAGCCTTCAGGGGAGAGGAGCGTTGTTCGCATGAGGCTGAACGACGGGAAGAGCTGCTCCAATAAACGCAAGCTCTGTTCCGCTACCTTTGCACAGGTAGAAGCATGAGTGCATATAAGTTATTGCAGCTCTGAAAAAGCAATTTATTTCTCCCTACATGCCAAGGTGAAGCTGACCACCTCTAAGTCCAGTCTCTTCCTTGACTTGTATTTTCTGTGCTGAATTTACGGTCTTTTTGAGACCTAGAGCTACAATGCAGATAACTGATACTTCTAGCTCTCTGCAAAGCCTTGGGGAACTCTTTCTTGCTCTAGTAAGCATCTAGACTACTAAGTGCCACCTTTGAAAAAATATTTTATTTTTCTTGGATTTCTTGCTACTTGCATGGCTGCAATGCATTTAGGCAAAGAAGATGGTGTTCCATGTGCTTTTTGTTATTGCTTGTGAATTATTTGCTTATTTGTGAAGTAATAGGCATATATGGTTTTGAAGTTGTTATTTTTTGCTCCATGTACTAGTAGGTCTGACTGGATTGGCTAGCATGTGAAGAGCTGAGTATTTATTGCAACTGTTTAGGTCTTTGAAAACTAAAGAAGTCAAAAAAATGGACCAACCCCCAAATGACCAACAAAGGAACTCTCATAAGTGGATCTAAGAATAACACTGAAAAAAATTCAAGAGCCAAACTCAAATTGCACAAATGACATTACAAAGGAATGTACCACCATCATCATCTCCAATTTCAAATGGAGAAACAAAGGTAGAGAAAGGTAAAAACGATCCTTTTAAGATACTGCATTTCATCAGCAGTGGTCCTCTGTCCCCATATCCTAAGTAGTGGCATTAAAACCTTGGATGCAATGTCTCCTTAACTTTAGAGAAACCCGGCTCCAAACACCATGCCTCAAGCTCGTCTCTAGAAACAACTTAATAAGCAAAATTTTAATTCAGGTTGCATTAAAATAATTAACAAAGGGAGCATTGAAGCACAGTGTCCTCCCAATCTACCTAGCAGTGTTTCACCAATCTTAAATTCCAGCAGAACACACTAGGTGTTATGCTGATCAGCCTTTTCTGGCGAGGAGAAATTAATACCAGGCAGGCGTTAAGAACCAGGAATGACGGCTGCTATTTAGTTTGATTTTCATCTCTTTTGGCAGCAAGTGCTGTGTTGTAGTCTACTGCTTTAGATGCTAACGGTGAGACTTTAGCCAGGACTGAAGCCACATGGATTGCAGATTCCTCATTTTCTGGATCCTCTGCCAGTCTGTCCTTTGGGTGGATTACGTAAAGGCCACCGTTCTGGTTACTTTCCCTTTATCCCTCCATTCTTCCTCTCATGCAAGTACTTGTCACTACTAAGGACTGACTAAAGAAGGAATACTATTTTTAATTCCTCTGTGACCCCATTCAAAGTGAAGCTGATTACACATATAATACTCAACATTTATACAGTGTCCTTAAAATGTCAGCATTTGCTAAGCAGCTCCATGTGTTGGCACCTCAGATAAGATCAATAGGCCTCTGAAGTCAACTGCAAGACTTGAGGGATTCCAGTGATTTCAGTGTATTTTTGATTTTGCCATTATTTCCCTGCAGTGAGAAGGGACAACATTATGATATCTAAAATGCTGTGTATATCTTCTTGCAAAGGTTGTCATCTTACAGTAGCCTCTTTTTTTCTAGCAGTACCATCTCAGCCAATCCTCCGTATCCAGAGAGGAAAAGCGGTGATACGTATCTTGGAGATCCCAGTATATCCTATTGTCTGCTCCCTCTGCCCTCCCCGCTACTGCCTGTTCCTGAAAAATGCAGAGTTTGAGTGTTTTTCTAAAGTGCTTCTAACTGTGAAAAGAAAGACAGTCAGTGAAGAAAAAAAAACCAAAACTCTAATACATTTCACCCATCATAATTCTTGATGATAATACTTGAATTTTTAGGATGAAAGACATATAATAAACCGCCTAAGCTCAGTCTTGTAAAGTAATAGCATTTCGTGGGAGAGAAATATTTCAAGTAATTTTAAAGACAGATTCAAAGATCCTTGTCTGGACAGAAAAAAAAGAGAGAGGTTCAGTGTTGAGGAGTCATTTCAGAAAAAGACAAAAAGAAGCTAAATTCTTTAAATAAGTTGTTAGTGTTAAATTATTAATTCAGTTTTATATCAGCTTTGAACAAAGTATTAGCAATTAATTGATACAGATATTTTGTGAAATATACCAGTAATTTTAATAATTTTAAAATGCTTCTGAACACTTTTATTTTGCTGGGTGCTAAGCAATGAATATTTGAAATTACATGCTCCATCTTAATCTATAATGTCCCTGCTGGTGAGATTAGCAGCGTACGTGAGGGAGAAAGGCACTCAGTCCCTGCATAAGGAGCGGCGTATGGGCTTGAGCAGCTCTTCCTGTGCTGGTTACTAGAGAGGACTATTAGTGACCCCTTTCAGCGTACAAAAAAATCGGGTTTTAATATGGGGTTTTGTTTGAGGCCATGCCTTGGAATACCTCTGGCCAAGGGCTCTCGTCCGGGCAAACATCTGGAAGAAGACAGAAATCTGGAAGTCTAGAAAACAGTCTAGAAATCTTGTCTTGGTACGAGAGGTTCATCAAGATAAACCATGGTTGTTTCTCCGCACTCTTGCCGTCTGCCCCTCTCTGCCCTGGTGTTGCTGCGGTGTAAGATGGGAAGGGTTCCCCAGAGCGTTCTGCGTGGGCTGCCAGCCGGTCTCACCAGGATCACTGCTCGGTGGAGAAGGAGTTAGACCACTCAAGAAATCTTCTGGAAAACCCATTCTCTCTGTAATATGTTTTTGAGTTTATTCCTGTTCCAGGAGAGCAGGAAATTTGTTTGCTACAGTTTGCAGACACTTTGACGATGCAGAATGTGCTTGAGATTATTCTGATCCTTTCCACATGCCTTTTTTTTTTTACTTTCATCGCCTAATTTTCACTCTGATTAATCTTTGAAGAAATGCATTTTCTTGTTCTGTCAGCTTACCTATCAAACCTGTCGTTCTGTTCAGCTTAGTAGTTTTCATAGAGTCAGGAATAAAACCTAAATGCCCACCAAGTGAAGAATATATCCTTAAGCCAAGCAAAAATGCTGTGTAAATGTCATTTTTACTGTTCAAAAAAAGGCCAGCTGAGATCATGCTTTGCCAGCATCAGAGAGCACGAAGCGAGTGTCAGGAACACATGTATGTGTGCGTGCACACACAGGTACTCTAGCAGGCCCAGAAGCATCTGCCTGAGGTTTTCTGTATCTAGTTAGCATTTAGATGATACTTTCATAGATTGTTTAGTGCTTTAGAGAAATACTTCAAAACATTATTGCCCTTGTACAAGTTAGGGTGCGTGGACATCGTTATATGGAAGTCTCTCAGAAACTGATGCTCCTGTGAAGCAGAAGCCTGCATTCTGTTGACTTCCAGTAGAGATTAGATTCCCTTGGACCTAAATTGCTCCTGAAATGGGATTCAGTTTTAATTTGCTTTGGTGCACCTTGCTTTGTAAGCTGAAGTGGTTTAGTTCAAATTGCGAAGCAGGTCAGTTGGCAGACAGGGGAACAGTAAAATTGCCAACCACATTTTGGGTTACACTGAGGATTTAATTTTCACATGGAGAGAGGAATGAACCAGGTAGCACTGAAACATTCAGAACTGCAAATACCACAAGTCTATTCCTCATGCAGATTAATTTATGCACACTTATTTCTCTTTGCATCCTCTATAATGGCTGACCTGAAGCGCCTCTGAAAATTTTTTGCATCCTTTGATGGTCAAAAAGCATATTCCAATGGGACAGATCTGTACCCTGCATGCTATTTGTTTTAACCTTAAAGGTCTGATCAATGTTTTCTGAATGCAGGTCAGTATTCAAGCTACAGAGCAGAAGCAAGAATGCTTCTCAGTTATTGGGGAAGGGCTGTAGCTGAGTCAAGACGTGTTTTAATTCCTGCAGGTACCACCCTTGGGTGCTGCATTCATTTCTGTGCCTAAGTTGCCTCTCTGCTCGTGTTTGCTGTGTGTGTTATGATGGGAAGAGCATCTCAGTGCTGCTAGTCTCATCCTGCGAATTTCAGAAGTGCCTAGCGCAATTGTGATAGGGCTTCTAAGGGTTCGTATGGCACAAGCAGTAATAAGTTATCTTCACAGCAATAATACACTAAAATTTCCTCTTTTTTTTTAAGCACAATTGCTGCAGCGTAACCAAACACAGCACAAAGACATTAACGCTGTAATAGCTTCCTACAATACTTTGATGTTGTACTTTTATTGGAGCAGAGAAATAGCTAATGAAGTATGAAAAGCAACGTCAGATAGAAAAATGCATTTTTAGGAGAGGACAGCCCATTTGAATGATTACACCTCCAAGGAAATTGTCGTGGGAATCAGGCGGGGAAGTGATACAGGGTTATACATTTACAAGCCAGGCTTCTCATTCTGTCCTGAAGAGTAAGAGGTCTTGTCTTGTGTTTACATCTATAGGAGACAGCAGAAAGTGCCGCTGATCTTGGGAGAAGGTTTCTTCTGTGCTAGTTTGAGATTTCTAGTCCAGAGTTTTTGGTCAGAGTGATTGCTGTTCACTTAATGGTTTTCAAAGAAAAAAAAGCAAAAAGTTTTATTTTCCACCAGTTGTTTCTTGACTAACTCCAGTAACATAAACACAGACTTGTGGCACCAGATAGAACTTTCCTATTTGTCTATTTGTATATATATGTTTCTATAACTACTGTGCATAATGGTTTTTATCAGCACTCCATCTTTTAGCATTTTTTTTTTTGTTATGTTTTGTTTTGTTTTAATTGGTTTTCTGTTTTGGAAAACAATTAACTGCCTTGTCCTTCCTGGGATGGCGTGCTGAACCGCACGGGAGTTTGTGCTGATGTTGCAACAGGGACCTCAAACAGTATCAGCTGTCGTGTTTCCATCCTGACTGTTAGCCAGCCTGCAAGCCAAGTGTCTCCCCTGCCCATTGCCCTAGTACGCACATAGCTATGGAGCAAAGCAGAAAACCAAAATACCTTTGGGTTAACTCTTGTGTCTGCTCAGATATGTGCAGGTGAGCGAATTGGTCCTGCCAACCTGAGCCTTTCTGAATAGCCCTGGATGCCTGAAAACAAAATGGATCAGGCAGGGGATGGTGCTGGGAAGCCACCCCGAAAAGATAAAAAAACAGAAGTTAAATAAAAAAGTGTGAGTAGTAGCAAATACACAGGGAGCCAGCTGTGTATAAAATTAGCAATATTGCCAATGCTCCTGCTGCTACATTCTTGTCGCTCCCTGCATAGTCTACTGCATTCGAGACCACCTGATACAGAGCTGGAAGAAAAATGAACCACATGTTGCAGCTTTGACCTCCGGAGAGATGCTTACTGAATTGCAAGTGCCACGTAATAATCTCCCCGTGGTGTCTTTCTAGCCACAGCTCCATCGTGACTCGGTAAGGGCTGCCTTGCGTTAACTGCGCTGACCGCAGTCCCTATAAGCGTCTCCCAGGCCATCTTTCAGCTGAGGCTGGCTCAGGTACTGCTGAGGGAGTAGCCATAGCAACCCCGAGTGCATCCGAACCTGCAAATCCACTTGGAAAGCCAGGTAAAGGCAGAGACGGCACGATAAACGTGCTCTCAAAACGGTCACTGCTTCCGCTGGCACGCTGGCTCCTGAAGATGTTTCTGCTGTACTTTTCTGATGAGAAGGTCCATTAGGATTAGGGAAAAAAAAATGCAATATAATATGCTAGCATATTGTTTCAGCCCCAGATGGTTTTTCCTAAGCAGTTCTGGCCGGTCCCTTTCTTCTGTGCTTATATCCTCAGTTTAGCAGAGCATTTCAGTCTAAACCATTTTGCAGGTCTGCATGAAGGTGCTCTGGGAATGGGACAGCCTTCAGCTTAGGTAGGCACCCCTGCAATGTCAGGATGCTGCAGACACCCTCTGAAGATACCGGAGGTGATGCCAAGCTTTAAACTTGGCTCGTTGACCCACGTTACCCTCCAGGAGGCGAAGGCCTCAGCAGCCAGCAGCCGGGCTCATCGTGAGCGGGCTCTCATCCGTCCCCGTCGGCAGAGCTCTCCGCCCTCTCCTGCCAATCGCCGGACCCTGGCAGAAGAGGTGAGGTGATGAGGTGACGGTGGGGGTCTTAGCTGGGTATTAATTTTTCTTAAAATTTTCTTAAAATGGTGGAATTTCAGATTCCTATATGGTTATATTTTCTCCCATTGACTCGTGGTGTTATAAAGCTGTTCATTCAGTTCCTAATAACACCTTTAATGGCAGACCTGCCATTGGTACCGAGTTACAATTATCCAGGCAAGAAGAGCTTTTCTCCCCCTGTGCTTAATATCCCAAAATAAGACAGTGAAGTTTGCATTTTTAAAAGCTTGCTCTTTTAAATCGCCTTTTCTTTGTCGTAAGATCACATATGCCCTCTGCTGTCCCTTCAAACTCCATGGAATGAAGACGTACTATCAGATTATTTGTATTATTCTTACTGATAGTAATTTAAATATCAGGTGAAAGTTAAGAAGAAATACTCTGAACAAATCAACCCGCCTTTAAAACCAGATCTATAACAGAAATCTAGATAAACCTCTAACTATAAAGATCCTTATTTTTTTTCCAGTAAGAGAAACGGCTTGCTATATTTTGCATGCTGAATTTCCTTGATTTTTCAGAGATGGCTATTCTTAAAAGACTAATTTCTTGCCAGCAAGCAAGCCTTTAACAATCTCAAACACTTTATGTAGTGTTTAATTCACTCTAGCAGCACATAATGGAAACAGTGTTGACTAGAATGCCCTTTTCCCAATTAATTCATGTTGTCTGAAAACATATACTTTTCTCAACAAAGAAGAGTTTCCCAGCACTGTTCAAATCGCTCCCTGCTGCTTGTGCAAATTATGCGCACAGTATTATTTTAATGTTTAATGACAGCTGAGAATCTACTAGACACCTGTGTTTAAATGAGAGCCTAATCCAGCTGTCAGTGGCTCCTAATAACTTGCATTTTGGATGGCACTCCTCAAGAGCCTGTGTCCCTGGGTGAAGGTGGTGCAGCGAGCAGCCGAGGTGCTGGACTTGGCATCTGCCCCGTAGCCACTGGCAACACATTGGGCTTCTTTTAGCAGAACCACATTTTGGTACCTGGGCGAGGTCAGTATTTCACTGCTTCTTCTTTCTGTGGTTGGGACAGAACAGCGCAGAAGTGGGTTGATGTAATGAGATTTGAGCTACAATATTATGTGGGTTTTCCATAGTGAATGACACCCCATCCCCAAATTCTTGGGTAGGCTGGTCAGTTAATTGCCACACTTGCCTAGCTAGCTGGCGTGTGATGGTGTGACCATGCACAGCGTATTTCCACTAATACACTAATTAAAATGCCTCCTAACACACTGTTCTCAGTGCCTGTATTGGAAATATGCATTGAATGCTGAGCCAAAATTATCCCTTCGGGTGCAATTAGCTGTGAGTGGAGCACAGAAACCTGGAATAATTTTGACTACGAGGTTAGTTAGTGTGATTGGGTGGCAAAGAAAGCAGTCAGCCATAGGATGGTCAGGGGGAGCAATCAACTGAATTGAACTGCAGGCTGATTAGAAAACAACTAGTGAGAGCGAGATGAATTTTCATCCTGAGAGTGATAAATGTAGCCCCTTCTGTAGCGTTCAGGTGAACTGAACACTCAATCAGCCTTTGATTAACCTGAGCTGCCGCCCACGTGAGGACATATACATAGGATTTAAATACATATGTGATTTTTCCATCATGTATAACTCTCCTGAGTTGTACTGCATGTTACAAAGTGCTAGCAAAGCGAGTAAATAATGATAATTCAAAAATGCAAAATAAAAATAAATGTCTACTCAAACAAAATGTTTATGTCAAACAGATGACTCCTTTACCTTGCAGTGCATCTGTCCTTGGATTACATTTGCATTTCAAATCTAAATATCAAATATCTTTTGTTTTTCTAATAATAAATCTTGAAGTAAAATTAGACTAGGCACTGGGGTTAATTAAATTTCACTAGAAATGAACTTTCTCATATCAAACTTGTGTCTTTGTAATAAATGTTTAGGAGGCAGGTTTAATTATTACTGTCCCCTTTCTCTTGCTGGGTGGAATCAAGAAATCCCAAGCTCTGCACTTGCTTTTGAGGGTGCGTTTTAACGATGGGGAACCTGCCCAGACCTGTGCATTTTGGTGTGGAGTGCCCAGGGTGGCTCTGGAGGTGGAAGGGGAGGATAAGTGGAGTGAAGGGGTTTTTCGTTCCCCTACTCCCGCCCTTGGCTCTACCCCAGCTCAGGAGCCTGGTCCTTGCGCACACGGTGGCACCGGGGCGGTGGGGCAGCCAAAGGTCTCCTTTCCCTGTATGTAGGAACAGTTGGCTTGGCATCTCCTCACCACGCTTACGGCTGCTTTATGCACGGTGTTCCCCTTCATTTGGATCAAAATGGTTAACTTTTAAATCATTGGAATATATGCTGTGGAAAGAAACATGTGAGAAGATAACATATCTTCTTAGGAATGCTAAGCAGGGATGTCTTGGGGTATCCCAGAAATTTGCAACCAGCAGCGTGAAAAAGTGTGATCCTTGCAGAATTGACCCATCACATTCAACAACTTCATGTTTGAATAATGATGACCCTCCAAACGGGAGGAAGTGTGGGGTTTCCTGAGCCCTCCTGAGGCTGGCACACTCCCATAGAGGAGGACACACTTTTTAAGATAAAGCCTTTCACACTTTTTAAAATAAACTCTTTCGCTTCCTCTCTCTTTCCTTTCAAACTGAAATGGAGCTGTATCTCGACGGTCACGCGTAGGCTAAGCAGTGCGAGGAGGATGTGGGTAGGTGGGCAGCACACAGGGCATCCCGCGGTGGAGACCACGGCCGTCGGGCCTGGCCTCCCCCAGCTTGGCGGGCGAGCCAGCTCCAGCCCAGAGCGTCCCTTTGGAGAGGAGGAGGAGGAGGCTGCCTTGGTGGCAGCGGGTCACAGCTGGCTCTTTGCAGACAGGCTGTCCTTATTTTGCGGAAGGAGTGTCAGAAAAACCTCTGAGGGAGGAAGAACTGGAACCGTTCTTAGGTTCGGCTCTCCCAGAGGCTACCCTAGTAAACTTCCTTTGGTTCCTCCTGCTGACTCAGAGACGAATGAACAATAGCCTAGATTTTTTTTTTCTTCAAATGAGGTCATGAAAGGCACCACTCCAACCAGAACAAAGGCAACATTTTCTTCACATTAGCTAGATAAATCATTTTTCCTGGAAAAGGAAATCGTGACTCTGAAGTTTATTTCTTGTCCCTGTTTATGTGTTAAGATATGTGTTTGGCATATGTGATGAGTCTTTTGACCCGAACTAATTCTGTTTATAAGTTTACTGTGGCACTACTGGGTTTTACATTGCAAATTTTCCATTATTAGTTCCCCAACCCTGACCAAAGTTTGTTATTTTAGCATTGAGTTGGTTGTTGTTTTCTCAAAACATTTATATTATAAAGTTCATGCTACCAAATATAGTGCAGGGTAATAGTCAGCAGTTCACTTCTTCTCACATATACTGATTTGGTAGTGATTGAACTGTGTAGATGTCAGTAGATCTACTTACTTATTCTGGAGGAGGAAAACATCTCCAGAGGATAGACAATACTTGATACTGATTCAAGATTTGTTTTCCAGAAATGTGTAAATTGCCATGTACTGTGTGTACATAATTAATGTGGAGTATCTTAATCTTTGATACCATTGTTTGTGTTGCTGAATGCACAAATCATTTGGGATGCCACTGTGACAAAGTTCTGAAATTTTTTCTCATGGTAGAAGAAAAATGACAACATTGAAAGTATTATGTTCAGCCACAGGGCACTGACCTTTCCTCCTCCAGCTGAAGCAGAAGCTCTATTCACATGCCAGTTACTAGAATATTACTTTCTCCGAAAAGCATTGGCTAATGAAGGTCAAGACACTCCATGCACAAATTGTTCCTGCGTCTCCAGCAGTTCCCTGGGCTAATGGTTGATGGGTGTTGGGCCCTCCAAAGTCCTGTTCATGCCAAAGCTCTGGGGTGTGTTTTGAGATTGACACCCAATGCCCAGTGTCCCACTTGTACCTGAGACATGTTGGCCCTGCTTGGAGGGAGGGAGACCACGTCCTAACCTGCAGCGTGTTAAGGGAATTGTGCACAGGGTGCCTCATGCTGCTCTTCCCACTCAGTGACAGAGAATCCTACTTTCCCAAGGACCCATGCATCTTTTTTTTCCCCCTATGCAATAAGGTGGCTGGATTTACATTTGCAGCCAGTAAGAGCACTGGTATTGTCCTTCTTCAGAAGTGCTCAGTGCATAATTTGTTAGGCAATGTTAATGCATTTCCATTCAACACATGTTGTCCAGCTGGTCAAAGCAACATACAGCACGTGTTTGTGTGCACATTTGACATCTTGTACTAAACTATCTTATGTTATCCTGTGATGAACATCTTCCAGTAGAGTGAGGTAACTGCCAAGGTGGTGGAGATGCCATTTCTACCATCTTTCTCCTGGTTGAGGATTGTGGTATTTCTTTGTTTTGGTAGAATTTGACATTGCTGTTTCTTTTTCTTTTTTTTTTCTTTNTTTTTTTTTTTTTTTTCCTTTCTATTATTCATTCTATTTTTTTTTCTAAGTGCACTACACTACATATTTATTTTAGGAACTTCCTCTGTGTTTGTATATACCTGTGAGAGAAATTCCAACCTCTTACAATCAACTAATACTCTGAAACATTAGTTTTATTTACAATTATTGCACCACGTTTAACTACTATTGATTGTAAAACGATCTTGGCATTACTTAGATGACAGGTAGAAATACATGGTTGCCTGAGAAACTGATGGCAAATGGTTGAATTTTAAGATGTAATGACTACTTCTGGACTGCTTCTTTTGAAATCTTGCAATTATAATGACACCATGCTGTTTGGCTCATAAAAACATTACAGGTAGCCAGTCTTGTAAAACATTTGGAGCTGCTTTGGCACAGTGCTCAAAATATGAAAGATCTTCTCATTTTTCAGATAGATGTGAAGTCCACGTTAGGCTAGGTGGTGTGAAAAAGCCACGGGCTTCAAAACCATTCTCCATAAGATTTCATGTGTTTTCTTTCTTAGGTGAAACCAGATCTTCTTGCCAAGAAGAAGGCACTGAGTGCTGTTCAGCAGGGACCTGGCCTCCTGGAAAGTGAAATCAAGTCACCCAGAAACACGCCTGAAGGAGAAAACAGGTGGGGAAGATAGAAAAAAAAAAAATCAATCACTGTTTACAGTATTTCCTGTTTTGCTGTACATCCCCTTTAAACCTATATTTACATATGCAGATATCAGTCCCAGATTTTGCAAGTTTTAGAGTAAGACAAAGGAAATTCTCCCCTGCCACAGCTGTTGGCGCTTCGCCTCAGGAAAAAAAAGAATATCAGGTCTGTAAAGGCATCACTTAAGATGACATGGAGTTTCATTGCCTTGTTGTTTGAAGTCAGTAAAATGCAGAAGTGGCAGAAACACTTTTGCTTCCTGTGGTTTAGCCTTATTATCCTGTCTAACCTCAGAGAGCGGAGCTTGGTGCTCCCATGCTATTGCATCTTTGTCCATGTTGATTTTAGAAGTACCCATGCGTTACAGTCTGCCTGGGATACCTGTTTTTCTCAGGTTTCCAGCTTGCTCAAGTCTAGCAGTTCTGATTCCAGTGGTACACTCACTTGCCATACTCCCAGTTTCCTTTCCCCATTCAGCAACATAGACGTTGTATTGTGAAACCTTTATTAATATCTATTGTTTTTGGAGCAGGTTGTTTAGTTACTATAAAGAGGGCCCAAATCAGCCCTCTGAGCTTCTCCCTTTTATATTTTCCTAGCCAACTCAGAGTCACCTCTATGGTAAATCACCACAAATCCTTCATCTGGAAGGCAAGGAGAATATCCTGAGGCAAAACAGCCTACACAGGTTTGCTAACCTACATAGCTCACTCCTCTGAGCTATTCCTGACTAATCCAAGGAGCCTTTCACATCTCCAGGTGAACTCCAGAGAGCAATTGCCTGGCTCTGCTGAAGCTGACACCTTAAGGGGCCACCTCTCCTGGGGCAGTGACATTATGTGTGTCACTGCTGGCACATACAATGCTAACGAGAACAGTCTGCATGTCTGAGGGCAAAGCTGTACCTGGAGAGCACGGATAGACCAGGAGAAGGCAGAGGAGGGAGGTTCATGAGGGAAATTACTGTTAATGCCCTTATTCTGCTTTCTGCATTCACAAAACAAGAACTCCTTGTGCTCTGGTCCCAGCTGGCATCAACAGCTGAACTGCGTTATTGGTTCCTGGTTATCATTTCCACTGGGGGCAGGACTGTTGTTACTCACTCTAGTCTGAAACTGCATATGCTTGAGGTCTGTAAAATAGAGTAGAGGTGAGGCAGGGTCAACAACCGGCTGTGCTACCAAACCCCACAAAATCAAAGGTCCAGGCAAAAGCAGCAAAAGCACCGATGAAGGATAACTGAAAGGAAAATGTAAGGGCTGCCTACACGTTGGTCAGCAGAGGATCACCTGTTCCCTTTGATCAGAAAACCTCGAGGAGCAAGGAGTAAGTTCACAAGCATAACCCTTTTTCACTGATCTCCCTCACACTGATTTGCTGATTGCATGCAGCAGTGCTGGGTCTGCTGAAGCTTGCTAAGAATTCATTCAGTCACAAATATTTATTTAGATATATATTTGTGCATGCCTATAATATAATATAAAAATGTATATATTATATAAAGCTTATCTTTTTCTGTCCATTAGGATCATTGGCAAGGTGGTAAGTTAAAGAGCTTCCAAGCTATTTTAATCGACACAGCCTTTTTGCCTGGAAACTGCCTAAGTTTGTGTGGAAAGCAAATTTCAGTGAGTTTGGTCATGATGTGACATCTGCAGTGCTGCTGCTGTTGTTAGCTGCTGCTTCTGCTGCTGGGAGGCTGCAGTGCTCCTCTGCTTAATGGCTACGCGTGGTACAAGCGCTAGGGTTTGTGCTTGAAGGAATGGCAGAGCGAGGTGGACATTTTAATGTCTGGTACTGAGACTGAAAAAAAAAAAAAGTATCTGTTTTTCAGATTTCATGATACAGTTGTATGCCTAATGCCATTATAGATGGCATTTATAGCACAAGCGGGGTTTTTATTATATATTAGAGTCAGAGGGTTGCCAGTCTCTCTGCATATTTGCTGTGAGCAGATACCTGAAAGTATCAGGTCTCATTTATACCAGTATAAGTAATTTCACTGGAGTTATTGGATTTGCTCTGGACTTGTAGTGCTGTAGCTGAAAGCAGGAGGCAATTAAGTTCATTTCAAACCCTGCAGCACGCACGCAGCCCGCCCGCACAGAGCGAGAAGCACGAGCACGTACGTACAGGTGCAGGCCATAAAATAAATGGCCTGACCAAGTGTATCCGCACAGATGAAACCCAGATGCTTGGGAAGGAAACCCTTTTCCTGCCACTGTGGCCTGCAAGCCAGGTTGTGGCCTGTTGGCGTTAGCTGGGTAGATGTGACCAAATGTAGTGTTCTCAGGAGTATTTACAGGCTTTTTTTTTTTTTTTTTTTTTCCTTTGTGGTTTTCAACAGATGTTGCTGAGCTGTGAGTTTTCTAATTACAAAAGTTCTGCATGTGTCAGTGGTGTCTGAACTGTGGAGAGGTTTCTGCTGTCCTGTCCCATGGCATAAACCTGGGGAAATCCAGAGAGTGATGGTTGCTGCAGGTGTGCAGAGGGGACCTCTGCATTTACGAGCACCGGGCTAGACATCTGTCCAAATGCTGCCTTCAATCCCATGAGTTCCTTTAGAAAGTGCATAAGGATGTAAGCTGTTTCAGACTTGGATCTGATAGTTACGTGCCTCCATGCTTCAAATTTAGGGCTCATTGAGTGTCAGTGCCATAGCCAGTCTAATAGATGATGCAAAAAACTGATGACGAGTGGCACAGAGATTGTACGCTTCAGAGAACAAAATCCCTGGCTTGGGCAGCACACAGGTGTTGGGATAGTGCTCCTCTCCCTCCATCCTGTCCCACGAGTGTAGGCTGGCCCAGGGACAACTCCACCGTTCAGCTCCTCCCTTCCCCAAACCCCTCTCACTGACTCTCCAGCAGGAGTTTTCATGCACATGGGGAATTCTGCAAGGTGCTCTGAAAGGACCCAAAAGGAGCCCCATGAGTATTTAACTCCAGGAGGAGGATGAAGACTTCCAGCTGAAGGACTTAATATTATGGGAACCCAGCAAATCCTGTTAGATCGTGGTGGAAGACATTTGCAAACCACATGGTGCTGCGGCTGAGCTGTGCTGGCAAGTTGGCAGCAGCCTCCCCAACCACAGTCTCGCCCTCCTTCCATGGGAACAGTACACACAGCCTGCACCCGGAAACACATCTAGGAACAATAAATGCACACAAATTCCCCTTCTGTGCTGCCAGCAGGATGGACATAAGCTAGTCTGATCCAAAAGCTGCACAACCAGGTTGCGATACACAGCTATATTAGTCAGGCCCTAGTGCTGTGCTGGCTTGGCAAGGGAGCTTCCAGGTGGGCACTGGCTTAGGTTCATCTGGCCCAGAAAGGAAGCCCTACGTGCCCGAGTCTGTCTGCTTCTGCCCATGGTAACGTGCAGAAGAGAGTTAGAATTATAGATGGCAGCCAAAAGGTGCAATATGAAAGCTTTGGTAGCCTAAACCAACTCAGAGATCTGATCACAGATATGGACCAGATGGCAGGATGTGACAAATCATCAACGTGGGGTGTAGACACATTAGACGGTGCAAGCGTGTTGCTCAGAACTGAGGAGAGGTTTCCTGCTGTATCGCAGCACAGCACTACTCATCTAGAAGTGTATCCACTCCAAAATACGGAATAGGTTGGAATGTCATTTTCCTGGATGACATTCATATCACTTGTCCGTGTAAGATCCTGCTTACATTTACCTATTTATTTAGCATATGCAGAGGTCAGTGTGTGCTTTGGTCCTCTGTTTCAAAGATGTTTTTCCTGGTAAGTTACTAAAGAGTCAGTTTTTCCTACAGGGCGGAGAGGCTCTTTCCCAAGCTATCGGTCGCAGACTCTGTTCCTCTCTACTGCACGAGAGCAGATTGGCCGAGGCGCTCGGGGCACGTGTCCTCTGCAGCCTCATCTCATCTCACCTCTGCCGGCGGAACCACGGAGGCCTCGAGCCCAAGGAGAAGGGCTGTAGGTAAGTCTTGGAGACCCTTGACTGGTGCGTAGTTAGGACAGGAAAGCTCAGCCCTTGATATGTTCCTGTGCACAGAGTACGACCCTGGGGCTGGAGAGGGGGCTTTAATTATGTTTCAGCTCTTGCAACAGAGCAGCTAACTTCCCATTTCACATCCCTCCTCTGCCTGGGACTGATTAGCTGTCCCTGAAAAGGACTGTGCCAGGTGGGGCCTCAGGTGCCAGAGAATATTTCTGTTTTCTCCAGGCTAAGTGTTATTATTCCCTTGTATTTCACTATAGTTACAGGCACAATAAGGAGACCATATATAAAAAGAATATTATGTTTTTGTGCTTTATATTATAATAGGGGTTAGCTTTCCTGCATAGACAAGTCAGTAACTGTGCTCCAAGCAGTGTTGAAGCCTGGAAGAAGTTTGTAAAAAGCCATTTGTGCCTATTCTGGGAACGGTGATGAGACCAGAATAAGCTACTGAGCAGGAAGCATCTTGCTCTTCCATGTCCCGTAGTTTCTCCTGGCTATACAAACCACAGCCAGGACTGAGAGTAACCTGAATGCCCTGGGCCTTCTCCCTCCCTCTCTGCCTCCCTCCCTCCCTCAAGTCATTTTGCCTTTCGTTGCATGGTGGGACAGAGCGCAGCTGGTCTAGCAGTCTTGCAACACAGGGTCTCTTGGTCCCGCAGAAAGACAAGGCAAGCTAGGGAAGAAGCTGCGCTGCTGGATGGGGATTTGTGCCCACAGCTCTCCAAGGGAGTGAAGTTCAAGGAAGAATCATAGAATCACAGAATGCT
>VZSV01000089.1:1548808-1583676 GCA_013398735.1 Nothocercus julius
AGGCTCCTTCTCTGGAGACCTTCCAAACCCGCCTGGCTGCCACTCTGTGCCCCGTGCTCTAGGTGTCCCTGCTGGAGCAGGGGGGCTGGGCTAGATGATCTCTAGAGGGCCCTTCCAACCTCAGCCAGTCTGTGATTCTGTGATCCCACGTGGCACTAATACCATTCTGTGTATGGTCTGAGAGGTGGCTGTAATAGGGTCTCAATTGAAGAAAAGTCATGTACATTCAACCTGTGTGCACTTTCTGGAGAGAGTTGTGATCTATCACAATAAGGCATAAACCAGTGTCCTTGCAATGGGGTTCTGTTCCTGGTTTTGCCTTGAACAATTTTTAGCAAATACTAACTCTCTGTGCCTTAGTTTTCCACTCTGAAAAAAAAATGAAGATGATGAGCTCTCCTTTGATTTTGTGTCAGAACTATATGTTAAAAAACAAGTACATGGGTTGCTGCTCTTCAGAAAATGGCTTCCCCTCCAAGGAATTCAGATGTACCCTTTTTTGCCATCTTGAATTAGTGATAGAGACAAAGATAGGATATAAGACCAAGAATCAGATGACTTCATAATCCAGAAAAGCTTTAAGTAGAAAACAACGCTAATATGCATTTGACATCTGTGGTAATTAAAAAAGCTTGGACATGTGAACTCAGTTTGAAGAAGGCTCAGTCATAAGTGTTGCTCAAGAACAACAGCCAGCTTCCAGCAACCCCTGGGATGAAAATACCAAGCACCAAACCCACCCTCTGACCCGACACAGCCTTTGCTGTGCTGGGTAAAGCTGCTGGCTGCAAGGCACCTTGCAGAGCTCCCCAGAAATGGTCTCCTCTTATTTGGATTTTATGCTCCAATCATTAAAAAAAAAAAAGGTGCACTTTTCCCTACTCTTTCTGAAATGCTCTGATCTGATCACTGCTGAAGACTTTTACAAGGTTGCCATTCCTGTTATCATTAATTGACTTTGGGGTGAACAACTGACTGACATAGGTCTACCGGAGATGCTGTTTCAGCAAATGCAAGCAGGAAATTTCTGCTAGTTTATTAATTTCAAGGGGCAGTGTTCCACCTGCGTATTCTTGCATATAAAATTCATGTGCAGTAATGTTGGTGCCTGTCAGACAGACAGTTATATAGGACTTCCATGTACCGGCTCCAAGTGAGAACAAGAGATGAACAGGGCAAGACAGTCAAGTTAGGTGCCAGAGGAGGTGGCTGGAGTATGGTTGGAAGCCATACTCCAGAAGGAAGTCAGAGGAAGGGTTGGAAGCCTCTTTTACCACCAGGACTTGCTTCCTTTTTTGAGATGAAAATTGAGGCCCTGCAGAATAAAATGAGGAAAAATCCATGTTCATCGGCCAAGTTCATCCTTGCCCTGTGTGAGCCCTCTTGTGAGCCTGCTGGAAATGCAGGCTGGCAGGAGCCCAGAAGAGCCACAGTTGCTGCTGTCTTCTGATGTAAGTCTGAAAAAGCCACAAATACACCTTGTCAGAGAGCCGTATGGTGAGCACTTTTGGAAGTGCACACTTATTTTTTTAAAGACATTTCTCCTTTAAATCGAATGAGAATTGTTTTGGATTCCAGGAAATGGTTATTTTCTCACAGATGGCAAATGCCAAATCCTTTAGGAACACAGTTTGCTAAAGTATGCTGTGGCTGTCTTATGTAAGAGAAGTGCTTTCATAATGGGTCCTTTTGCTGCTGTGTTAGTGATAAAGGTTGCAAATAATTGTGTTAAGTTTATAAATGACAGCCTTGTCAAACCTTTTGTATAAAGACAAAAGTACAATTTTTTTCTAGTCTCCAACTGAGACAGCTTCTCCCTGAATAGAGGGAATCCAGAATCAAGCCAAGACTGGAATTTTAAAGTTGATATCACAGATCTCTTCAAAAGTCTCTAGTCATTCAGAAAATAAAAGAAGCTGCCTATTTTTAATCTTACTCTCAGCAAGCTGGGCCAAAAAGCCCTGGACCTACTATCACTCCTTGAAAAATGTGCCTTTGCTAATCTCTATTAATCCACAGGAGAGGTACTTGAAAATCAGCAGTATAACTAAGCAGCAAGTTCTTTCAGCTTTGATTCCACAGATAAAATGGGGAACAATGTCACAGAAATCAAAAAGGAAAAGGAAAGCCTGATGCTTTTATAGAGTCCATGTATTAAATAAATATCCAGGAGCCATTTTGTCTTTAATCTGATGGCTGCTTGATCTTTGTAGGTTTGGGCAGCAGATGCTGAAGCGCTTCACAAACCTCCCTCTGATTTTTTATGGAAGGACCTAGAGAGAATCAGGACTGGCTTCAACTGTGCTACCATTCTTTGTGAACCTAATGGTCAGGTTAGTGCCCTGTCCAAAAGCACTTTTTTTCCCCATCCAGACAGCTTTCCTAGAGCCTGGACTGGACTTTTGCTGTCTCTGTTTAAATCCATTCCTTCCTATCCTCTGTGGACACAGAGAGCAGATTCCTCTTTCTGTCTTGAGCAGCCTTTGACCAACTTACACAGTTGTCATATCTCCTTTTGTCATCTTCTTTGTCTGTTGCACTTTAATGAAGAAGAGTTGTTTTAAAGCTCTTACATGGCCAATCTACCCTAAATACATTTAGAAATGTATTTGTACCTTTCTGGGTGGAAATGGGTTTTAAAGACCAAATTAAAAAAGCTGGGGTTAGGTCGATGCCATTAGTATTTACCTCTCCAATGGCAGCTGTCTCAGAAATACTGTGGAGCACCTACCCTTACAGTCCTTCAGCCCTTTCAGCCCTGGCTTGGCTACAATGAGGAATTATTGGTGAGAAAATGCAAAATATAAATAAGAAGTGATGTGTGTGTTGCTTTTTCAGGCTGTTGCCTGGTATATTCCTCGCCACTGCAGAAGGCAGGGATGGGGGTTGAGAGAAGAAAACGAAAAGTTGGAGAACATCATGAAACCATCTTCCTCACCAACAGAGCAGCAAGAGGGATGGGAAAGGGAACAGGAACCTAAAATGATGGACACAGAGTGGAAAAGGGCTGACCTGGGGCAAACTAGAAAAAAAAGACGAAACTTCATTAAAAGGTATCCAGCCTTCCCTGAGCGTACTCTGTAATTACAGCACTGTGCCTGCCTGGCTCTGCAAGGGAACGAGTGCCTAAGACTAAGTGGAAAATAAGCTTCAAGTGAAAGTCTTGAAGTGACTTTATCACTTATCACAGTGACTTTATCACTGCATATTATTCATCCTTTGAGCTCCATGGGCATGGAAGCCACCATTCAGAATGCAAATGTTGGAAAGTTTTCAGCCCCAAATGTTGACGTTCACAGAACTACTTACCTTCGTCTTTGGAAGTTCCTGAACTCAGTCTTCCCTCAGTCCATTACATTTTAGACCGGAATAGTGATTGATAACCAGTGCTTTCTAAATTGCTTCAAAACCATCTTGTAACATTTGGAACAAACTCAGAATCAACAGCACCCTGGAAAGCAAATGGTTCATGGGACTTTCTGTGGACTTAGGCTGGTCCACAGCCCCAGCCGGGCCTCAGTCAAGAAACATTGCCCAGAGCCATAGATTATTTTGAGTAAGGAAGTCTTTAAATTAGGAAGTCACTTAATGCCCTCCAGAATTTGGGCTCCAGGGACTCTTAAACACATTCATGACAGAAAAACATATGCAGAGAAGTAGAAGTATATCAAAACCAAGACATTAGCCTATCCAGATATATTTTCACATGAAAAGTTGGTGATTCTTCCAGCGTTCGAACTTGTTGTTCTTCTCTAAATTTCTTCTGCAGGCTATGGCTGGAGAGGTTCAAAAATGAGCATTTTTCAGCATAGATTAAACTGTCTGTTCTTCATAAGAATTGTCCTTGAAACTGGCTGAATCTGTTTTGTTCAAGCTCTCCAAAGAAACTAAATCAGAGGCAGGGGGAAATTATATGAAAATTCGGTGCACAGGGTTCAATTCTGGCATAATTATAAGCAATCAAAAATAGAAAATTATAATATGATGTGTCAAACAATATGGAAGTTGCAATTCTTCCACCTACAACTAAAGGCAAAATATGTCAAAAATATGTGTGCTGTTCTTTATGTATATTGCAGAGGTTTAGTTTATGTGTGCAGTAAACACAGTAAATCTATGCAAAATGCAGTAATAAACATGATAATACGATACAATAAATAATGCAGTAATAAATTCGGTATGCATATTTCATTTGTCCTTTGCACATTATATGCAAAATGCGTGAAATCCACACAGTAAACTTAATGGATTTTCTGTTCACAGGGAGGAAAAGCCCTCTGCACCGCTGTTCCCTGCTCAGAGTGCTTGGTGCCAAAGTCCAGGGGCGCCCACCCACCCTCACTTCTCCCTGGTTAGGCCGTTGGCCATGGGCAATGACGGCAGCAGTTTGTGCAGGCAGTCCCGGTGCCAGTCAGCAAGGCCTGACCCAGTGCCAGGTGAGTTCAAGAGCAGGTGGGGTGTATGTGGCCGAAGTCGTAAAAAGCGGGGCGAGGTTTCCAACAAAAACATCCCAGACTTATAAGGCATATGTGTTAAAACCTAACGGTGCCCCCGTGCTCCATGGAGCTGCGTATATTGCCAAGATAGAGGCAGGTTCTGATTCTTAATCCTAGTGCTGTTAGGGAATGAGAAAAAATGTAAGAAAGCAGTGAGAGAGACTCTTATACTGGCTGTGGATTATTAATCAGAGCCTGTCGAGAAAGCCAGTGTTTATTTCGGGTACTTCAAACCCAGAAAGCTGTTGGCACGCTGGGAAGAAGTCAGGGGAGAATGACAAAGTGTATAAATGCCTGAAGAGATTGATTCACAGAGATTAAAAGGAGCTGGATGTGTGTTTGACGAGCAAGGTGACTGCCGTGCGTGGAGTGTTCAGGCTCCACGACAAGGAAGCCGCCTTGGATCCAGAAAACGGAACTAGAAGGAAGAGGACCAAGAGAAAGACAGGAAGTTTTATGCTGAATATGTAATAAATTGGAGATTTAATGATCTGTAGTGCGGCGTTCCAGTTGTACTGGTTGCTCCACTTAGTATTTTAAACCGCCTACAATTTTTAGGTGCTCAGTGGCCATTAATTTTAAAAGAATTGGGTGTGCAGCTTCTGCAGACGGCTTTGCAAAACTCATTTTTTCTTTACTGAGGCATTTAAAATTAAGTGAAATTCTTTGAATATACAAAAGCAGCCAGTCTTTGACCGTCCTGGATAGTGACTATGTGGTTGTCAGGAATTTTTCCCCATTTCTAAGAGTTCTGTGCTATGAAAAGCCTTTTGGCTTGAGCCAGGAAAGCTTTTATTCACCCATTGCTTAGTTTTATGGAGCCGAAGAGCAGTCCTGTGGCCAATGAAGGCTGTCAGTAAGACCTTTCTCAAATGCTAAATCCAGGCTGGGTTGCTGGGAGGAGTTGCAATAGTCCTGATTCCATGCTTCTTTTTTCCTGGTCTATCTGACTCTCTGTTGCATCCAGCATTCAAAAGGTATCTATTTTATATAATGCTTATTTGTCCCATTTTTTAAAACTTAGTTTGGGTCTTTCTGTATTGGTCTGATCTTCTGCTGGGTTGGATTTTCCCATATGTAGAGTCATAGAATCATTATGATTGGAAAAGACCTTCAAGATCGTCAAGTCCAAATGTAAACCCATCACCACCCTGCCTGCTAAACCATGACCCCAAGGGCCTCATCTACACATTTCCTGCACACTGCCAAGGACGGGGACTCCACCAATTCCCTGGGCAGCCTGTTCCAATGCTTCACCACTCTTTCCATGTAGAAATTTTTCCTAATATCTAACCTGAACGCAACTTATGACCCCGGCACAACTTAGGACCATTTCCTCTTCTGTTATTGGTAGTTATTTTGATAATAATTATGTGCTGTCCATATTTCCTGGGCAGGGAAAAGCTGGGCACAGAGGGAAATTGGCACCTGTCAACTCAGGGGTGCTGATGGCATCAGAGTTTGTGTCCACGTGAGCGCAAGGAGCAGACGAATACAAGCAGCTCTGTAAAGCAAAACCCTTGGTTCTGTATAGCCCTCTTAAACATCCTCTTTTCTTGTCACTGACCTGCAGGCGAAGGTCGGTGTTATTGCCATGGGCTACGCTGGGTTTCTGTTTTCAAGATCTTTTTTCTTGTAACTGTGAGGGTTAGAAACTTTTTCAGGAAAGCTGAACCAAGAAAAGCAATGGTTTCACACGATGAAAACAAACCAGAACACCTCAGACTGTAACGTGATCACATCAGTCCGGGACCCAGGCACAGAGACGGGACCTGCTTAGACATATATTGCCTGAGCGAGGAAGCTCTGGAGGCAAAATTCAGAGCAAGGAGGTCTGTCATGCATTAAATATGTCTGATTTTCTGTAGGTTTTCACATTCAGCCTGCATGCTTTTGGTCTCCCTTTCTCCCATCTTTGCAAAAGATAATTCTGTTCTATTTACTTATGGTTCATTTGCAGTTCTTTTCACTACTAAATTATGAAATTATTCCTCTGAATACTGCCAGGAAAGATAATGATATCCAAGATCTCAGATTAAAAATTAAATATGGCCATAATAGTTATTTTTACTCTGATAAATATTCATATGTAGTGCATATTACTGCAGGATTTTTCCAGAAATGAATAGAGATGTGTAAGCATCATTCTTATTTTATTACAAAGCAAAAATTACAAGTGCTTTAGGCAGATTTATAAATATACACTACTAGACATTATTACTGACGGTGATGAGATAATGATTTTGAAATATATGACTACTTTCCTTTTTTCTTTCATTTTTTCTTTCCTTGCTTCAGAATTTTTAACTAGCAAGCATGTCACGAATCGCTGGAGTCCGCTGTACCATGAATAAATGAAGTCCTACTTAGGTGCTGGCCCAAGAAAGCTTTCCTATTCACTAAGGGCCCTACAACAGGCTCATAAATGCTTTGTAGTATCAGCTGTGTACAGAAATCAGAACTGTTGACTTCCCATTTATCTTCATTTACAGACATGCTTTTAATCACTATTACCTTTAAATATGATTTTTTTTCCTACTGCCAAAATATGAGAAGTTAGGTTAATGACTTTGAATCAAATTAGTGATTCAAAGTACTTTTGCATTTTCCTCTTAGATACTAGATTTTGTTTTTCAAAATCGGTTTAGCATGTGCTTATGTTCCAGAAGTGTAAAGGCCCACTTGAGATTTCAGAGAGATGGACCTCACAGATGATACTGATTGATAGTCTCTGTTTATTAGCTTGAGATGTTTAATTTCTTCTATATCTGTTCTATCCTCCCTAACTCTAGCTCTCCTCCAAAGTAATCAATCTTTTTCTTTTCAATCTCTCTTTTTGGGTATTAATATCAGCAATACACAATATTCCAGTACACAGCAAATTGTATTTAATGACATGATGGTGTTTTGAGGACTTTATGCCTGTCCTCTCCTTTCATAGATCGTTATTTTTTCCTTTTCAACTGCTCTGGGAGAGAAGTTTCATCACCCAGTTCCAGTGACTCCTGTGTTCTGAGCTGTTGCAGCTAACAAGACTAAAGTAGGGTGTGTGGTGACTGTTCCTTCAGCGATGCATCCATCAATATCAAATTTTAACTGGCAAGTTATTGTTCCTCCACTGGAGCTTCTGAGTCCCTTTTGAAACTATGTACAGTTTTGTTTGGTATTGACAGCAAAAAGTCGGTGCAAATAATCTACAAATGGTATTATTTCATGTCTCACTACCTTTATTTTATAGTCTATTTTTTTCAATTATAGAACCGTCTATTTGGGTTCCTCTTCAACCAAGTGTCCCCATTTTCTGGAGGCTGAAAACTGCCTCTCCTGACTGAGAGACAGGATACGGCAGCTGCTACTGCTGTCGGTCACAGCTTTCCAGCTGAGCTCCTTGTACCTCACGCCTGCTGCGTGCCTCCCGTTTCCCTCAGAAGTGCGCTGCTCTGGGGATGGCAATTTTTGCTGTTGACAAATTTCACTCTGGATCAAAATGCTAAACCGTGAACTTTGCAAGAAGTTTAAAAATAGCCATGGAACGTATCGTAAAGAAAACCCTTTGAAATCGCAGCCAAAACCAATAAGTTTTTGTCAATCAGAATGTTTCCCCGTTAGCTGAGGAATCAGCTAATTAAGCTGTCAGTAGCAAACTAAAAGCTGCAGACAGGGAACATATTTAGCACAGATTTTCAGTGAAAAGAAGCCAATTCCTACCACTTCCTTCTCTAGGAAATGGAGCAAGCTCGATAGTATTGCATTTTTCTCCCTTGTTCTCTGTTTTATTTTATTTTTTTTTCCAAAATATTGAGAGTCAAATGACACAAGATGCATTCATATCCAGATGTTCTCGCTGTCCTGACTTGTCCTAAGGACTTCTGCAGTCTCTGGGACTGCCCATGTAATTTCCAGTTAGCAGTGAGAAACATTTGCAGATTCATCTCTTTTCTCTTAGGACTCTGACACATTACAGACAAGGCCAAGTAATAACATTAGTCGTTAAATATGTGGTACAGATTTTGCAGATGCACTTTTTGAATAACAAGAGGTCAAAAAAGATATTAGAGTGGTGTCCCGTGGTAAGAAACTCAATCAAGTGTTTTCTCCAGGAGATCAGTTGCCTACCCTTGATCAGTGAAACGTGCCTATCATTACCAAGACACGAAGTGAAGCATCCCTGTTTGCTCAGCAGAGTTTCATTCATCCTGACTGACAGCTTGGTGCTCCTCATGGGCACTTGTGTGCTCTCTGCCAGCCAAAGATCTTCAAAACCTTAATAGCTTTTCAGTTTTTCACCGGATGCATGTGATTTATCTGAAATTCCAAGGTAAAACCATACTGTTGTGCTAAGGAGGGAGAATGGACAGTAAAGGACACTTCTCTGGTGGCAGACAACTGTGAAAGTGTCGTGGCTTCATTTATTAGGTGCCAAATGCTTTACCCTAATTTTATCAGAAACAGAAATTCTGATTCCTTCATTGCTGTTTTCTCAGCTTTGATATCTTATGATTTGACACTGTTTTTTCCCTATCTACCAGGCAAGGTGCCAGTCTGTCAAAATTACTTGTTCATCTATTTGTTGTTTACTGCTTAAAAACCACTGATGCAATTTTCGTTTGTATATTTTTAGTGCTTCAGGAATAAAGCAGCAGGTTTTTCTGACCTGAAATTTTGGAGGAGGGAGAACCTTGGGAAAAACCAAGGGGAGATATTAATAATTTTCTGTGGTCAAATATGGAAATCAGGGAAAAAAATAAAGATTATTGACAAAGCTCAAATAGTAAAAACAAGCGCAGCTCTTTCAACTCAGCTTTTTCCATCATGGGCGAGCACATAACAGTATGAGCATTTCAGTGATGATGAAAACAAATCAGATGTTTATCCATGATATTGGTGACAGAGAGAGGAGGTGGGGTTCAGAGAGATACTTTTAAGGAGTTTTATAAGGGGAAATAGGAAAACAAAATACTTAAAACAAAATACTTTGGCCATTTTATGTGTGGATGACCAGAGATGATGGTAGATTCTGTGTCACCGGTGCTCCTGTGAACCACCTGAGAAAGTCGACAGCCCAGCTTGCTGCCTATTAGCATCGCTTGCCAGGCAAAAAGTCGTCACCTTGCTGAGATTTGCTATCACATGTGGCTCTCGCAAACTCTGACTGCCACTGGGAAAAAGAATCTGGAGAGCTGAGGTGCTTTTGAGATGTGAACGCCTCTATGCACAGAAGTCGCCCAGGAATATTAGCAGAGCCGTGTGAATGAGAAGTACGTTCAGTGCCCTTCGCCTGCAGCTGATCACTGTGGGAGAACTGTTAGGCTGGCCTGTGAAAAAGCAATTCTCTCCGAAGTAATTTTGGCAGAACAACCTGTCCTTCAAGAAACCATGACTAAGGATGGCCCTTTATCTCCTTGTTGTCCATTATAGCATACAGTCTGTGACCGAGACATACAATGGAGTGATCGAGTAAAGTCCGGAGATTCACTTCTGGAAGTTGCTTTCCTATAATAACAATACTCAGCACTTAGGAAATCTCCAAGCAAACTTGCTTAAAGGTGATATTCATGTTGGTAGAAATGTGGAGTCATTTAAAAGCTGATTCTACAGCAAAACTATGACAAGGGCTGAGATCAGGTTTGAACGCAGCTCAAGGAATGGACAGAAATTCGGAGTCAAGGAGCACAAGGCTTATCCCTCCCTACCAAGAATTTATGGGCAACTACAAGCAGTGCAAACCTAGCCAGTGACAAGACGATATTTCCAGTGGGGCCGCTATGGAGATGGCACATAAGCAAATAGTCCGAGGGCATGAACCAGCAGGGGAGTGACAATGAGGAGGGAAATTACATGATCTCTGTATCAGTTCCTGGATATCTGGAGGCTGCTAGAGGTTTTGAGAAGCGTATTTTTTTCATGGACGATCAGTGAGTGCAACTGTGATTTTGGCCAACCAATGGTTCCTGAAATCCAATTCAAATGAAAGTCTGCAAGAGAGAGTTTGGTCCTTTAAAGTAAAGGTATCTTAGGGACAGCTAGTGACCTGGCATGTAATTGTATATTTATCCCAATATGGCTTTTATTTAAAATGTTCCTCTGTAAAGTCAGAGGTAGCAGAGGATTTTTGTTGTTAGTGAGGTTTCTTAAATTGTCTTTCTTTTTAAAGATATGTGGAGATAACCCTTGCTGTCGTTATCAGGCACCCTGTATGCAGGAACTAGCCAGAGGAGAAATCCCTCAGCTCCCAGCTGCGTGAGTGGGAAAGACAGAAGACCTACTCGTTCAGCAGGGGTGAGCAGAGTTGCTACAATTCAGTTTTCAAAATAAACAAATTAAAAGCAAAGCAAAGAACAGTAGATTTGGTATTCAGAACAGAACAATGTCTTTATTTTGTTGGAAAGTCTTTTAGTCTTCGTTCTATAAATAAGACCTATGTCAGGACCACAAATACAAAGCAGCTGGATTCAAGCGTTGCAATTTGATCACAACTATGTGCTTCCAAGTCTAGAGAAGCTTATATTTGAATCTTACGTTTGTTGTCAGCATGAGTCTGTTTACACTGTTCCTCCCAAGAAAAAGAAGCTTTAAGTGCACACACAGACATATATTTTATCCATTTGAGGGCTCTTCATCACTTGCAATACTTTACCTACAGCCCTAGAGTCAGGAGTCAGTAATGAGGCTTTCATCTGTAAACGTATAGATCCTCAGACACAAGTTGTAGTAAGTTCCTCTCAAGCTTCTTATAGACTCATTCCCTATGTATTTGGTTTTGTTTAATATCAGTTGCATGCTTTGCTGTAATACAGAACATTTTCTCTTAGCCAGTAGATATGCAGCTGTTGGAAATGTCTTGGGAAATGTTAAATATCATTCCAAAATCCTACCTCTACTTACTAGGATCTGATCCAAAAGCTATAAGAACTGATGGATTTAGAGCATCAAGCTATAAAGCTTATTACTATTGCCATTAATACTGAATTATGCAGCATGCATTGATATTTCTCACAATGATTAATGTTCTTCAAAGTGCTAAATACATTTAGAATGCTGTATAAATAATAAAAATGACAGGAAGAATAGCCACTCTATCTATATTAAGCTGAAATAAAGAAGAAAAAAAAGTACAGGGTTATTGCTTGTGTCTATCTGCTAACTGAATAGGTGAAGCAGGGCTCTTTACCCAGGTATAGACCTAAACAAAGAAATATATCAGTGCGTCAGTTTTCCCTTATATAAAATAGTGGTAATAACACATATCTCCTAGGGGCACTGTGAGTCAGTTTGTAAAAAAGGGTTTTCTATCTTTAGATGAGAGGCACTTTAGAAGTGCAATGAATTAGTGTTTTTCTCAGTGACACTCGATAAAATGTGTTTTTTTTTTTTTTTTTTTTTTTTTTTAAGAATCTCACGGTTCCTAAGAAATTTATTGAATTAAAATGACCTGAATATCCAAGAGAAGTATGATCAAGCAACTTCATTTCTAATCTCTAGGGCTGCTAAATGATATTCAGGGTTTAGTCGAGCTATTATATCTTAGAGCAATAGCTGCAGACAACTATGTGACATTTCAGGCTTTTATGGGATATAATCCCATAGTACTATGGGGTGGGATGTCAGTTCATGCTGTGAGAGCCTCATGGCTCAGAAAACAACTCACCTGCGACCTGTGGTGTTATCGGACATCTGCCAAACTGCTATAGCTTATGCTCTGTATGCAGTTATCTCAGAGCAAAATGCAAAAAAAGGACTTATTTTCTCTAGTTTCAACAAAAGGCATCCCTGTGACTTTCATGGTATGGTTATACTAGTACATTTTCCATACAGACCACCTTGGGAAGGTTCTTTATAAAGTGTCCTATGGACATTGCTTCCCGTTCTTGATATTCATTGTAGAGGAACATCGGTGAGTATGAACTGAGCTCAGATGGCTTAATAATGTCATTAAGCTCCTAGTTTCCCGCTGCAGTCCATCTCAGGTTGGTACCCAACGTTGAGGGGAACTGTGAGCCTCCTTATAGGCCCCAGGAGACTATAAATTGGTTTGCTGATTATTGTCATGGACTTTGCTGATCATCGTCGTAGACAAGCAAAAAAATGCATGGGAAAGGACTAATGTCTGGTCCTCTGGCTCCAGGATTAGGTACCTTTGGGGCAGGATGGGAGCACCGTGTTGGGGTGGGGACGCTTACAGTGCCCATTCATCTCCAAAGTATGAAGTGTGCACATGGGAGGGTCGCGTACGCTTGCCCGCCGGGGTTCAGCCCGCCTTGGAGAGGGCATCGCCCTTCACTGTATGCTACAACTCGGCTTTTGTGCAGGAGGAGGAGCTGCGCGTGTCACGAGCAGGAGGATTCCCAGCGTGCGGCATCCGCTCAGCAGCTGCGAGGAGAGAGACATAGCGACCTGTAAGGCATCTTGGGGGCTCAAAAAGTAGTTTGTTGGACCTCAAACTTCCAGCTTTTCAAGATAGGAGAAGAGGCATGGTGTTTGCACTGAGGTGTTTGCTAAGCAAAAAAAAATAAATAAATAAAAAAAAAGGAGTGAGGAGAGAAAAGGAGAAAAAAAATGGTCAAAGAAAACCAGCCTCCCGAGTGGTATTTACTAAAGTCCTAAGGGCCACTCATTTCTTCCTCTGTTACCTTTGTTGCTAATTTCTAATTTCTGCTGTTCCCTGACATGTATTTTCTTCAGTAGTATCTCATGTAAAGAAATCCTGATTCCAGTAATTAAAAAGGTTTGGTCTCAGAAACACTAATCTAAAAGTTGTCTTGCCAATTTTCATGACAAATAAGTGCTGGGAGAGCTTAGAATATTTGAGAAATGACATTCAAAGAATCACTGTGTATCTGTTTTAAACCCAAGATTTAACATCAGCTATTCCTGTGTTCTGAGACCCTTTTTTTTTTTTTTTTTTAATAAGAAAATAGAAGCAACCCAAGCTCTCTGGGCGCAGGTGCAGAGGCAATTGCCAGAACATGAGCACTGAGCTCACGTTGATATTCTCCTCACTGCACCTCAGGCTGCCTGGAATAGCCCAGGAACAAATGACACTCTCGTTTACTGACAAAAAGAGGCTAGAGCAGGCAATCTCGTGTGCTGCCTTTTTTTTTGTTCCCACTCATTTTTTTCCACTGCACTTGAAGTTGCTTTGCATTTGTGTGCAGGACTGCTTCTGTTACAAGTGAAGGGTAAGGATTCCTAAAGATCTGCAAGCATAGCCTTGGTTCATGCTGTCCCATTTGGTTCTTCGTACCCAGCCTCAGGCCCATGCACACACTGGAAGATAAAAGGTGTTTCAGAACAAGGAAATTAAATTTTATCTTTGATCCTTAATTTTTCCTGCAATTTGCAGTTCTCAGGGCATGGAAAATTCTATCCGGACTTCTCCTCCTTAACTAATGTGGGGCAGGGCAGACCCTTATTTTGCCTTGCCCTAAAGTGAAGGAGATTCTTTCAGAAGAAGTCTGAGTGTTAGGTGAGCATATACATATATGTATCTCAGTCTGTCCCTCAGTCTGCTTGCAAACTAACTACAAATTGTAATAAAAAAATGAATGTGTTGCAGGGTCGTATCTGAGCGCCAACTGCACTCCAACTTCAGGAGAGAGGAGACAAGGGATAAACAGCTCCCCTGACTTATACACCGGACTTTGCAAAAATAAGGGAATTAGGTGGCTTGTAAGATTTGCCAGGAGAATAGTTATCCCATCTGGAAGTGAATTTTGGTCACCATCTAAACTGTTTTGATGGGGCAAGGGGAAAAGCTGGATTTGTTCGCTGAAATATTTAGCAGCTTGAAAAATGAAGGTATGAGAAATCACCAGCAAATATGTTTATTAGGTGATGTTCTGCCATGGAAAGGGGGTGTGTATGCGGGCCTAAGAGAGGCACTGGGCCCCCCTGCGTAGGGGTACCAGTCCTCACCTCTCATAGCAGAAGTCTAGAGTGTTCTCCCATGGTTTCGGGCCCCGAATTCTTTGTTTCGCAGTGCTCACCACCAGCAGGAGTAGAAAGTGCAAGTCCCAAAGAAGAGAAGAGCGGCCTGTTTCCCCCTAGTCTGCTTCTCTTCCTATTAGACAAAATACTTGGTGGATCTCACCAGCATGCACAAGCCAGGAGATGCTGGAGCACACGGCAAATGCCCCTGCGGACTTGATGTGGTTTTAAAAAAATGCATTGCTCAATCAGTCCGTGGATATTGCTGTGCATAATCCCAGAGAGTTGGTACGCGTCCATGTGTCACTGCACATTTTCTTTAGGCAGAGCTCTAAAAGCAAAGTAGAATCAAATGCTATTTATGTCACAATTATTAGGAAGGTAGTAGACATGCGAGAGAGCTAAGGAAGGCAACAGGGGTTCCTGTGAATCTCTGGGTACTGTAGAAGTTCACTTTGCCAGTAACTTTGCTGAAAGAAAATGCATTACCAGGAACTTATGAAAAGGCCGTACATCTGATAAATTCCCTCTCCTCCCATCCTGCGCTGAGAGAAACTTTCATAACAAAACTTAAAGCCAGGCTGAATTTGTCTTTTGGCATATCCTGCCTCTGAGTATGTCTTTAAGGTTTCAAATCTCACACTGGAAACAATAAAAGGGGATTATCTAGTAGTTTGTACATGTGTTTAGTGACTAAGTGATTGCACCCAGTGCGTGGGGACACCTTGTGCTACCAACTTCATATGTTCCGCTCAGGACCTGTTTCGGAGTTGCAGCTGCTGTTCTAAGTGAGATGCGACTGAGGGGGCAAATGAGGATTCAGTTCTGATTATACTGCCAAAATATCGTGATGCCTCCCACCAGGCAAGTGTAAGACCTCCCAACATTATGAAGGAATATCATCTAAGACATGAAAGTTCCAGGGAATGAAACTGCTTTAAAGCACAACTTTACATAAAAAATATATCCTTTTGGGACAACAAATGGGAATTACACCTGATGCATAGTTTTAATCCTCATAAATTACACTACACAATGCTGTGTAAAGAGCAAGTTGTTCTGGCAAAACACCTCTACTCCCAGCTCTTCGTCCTAGTCTCTACCTTCAAAATATTTTGACTTATGTGGCATTTCTTGCCTGTATTGGCTTTGAAAACAGTTCTTCCCAGCAGTGCACGAGACTATGTGCATGGAAATCATGCGTTGTCATGGAAAAAGTCATGCTGAAAGTATGTGGAGTTGCACTGGCAGCCTGACAGCCAAGGGGAGGTCACTGCTGACTAATGGTAACGATGCAGAAATTTGGTGAAATCTTCAGTTCCCTCTTTCGCTGTGAAATGATTGGTAAATTAGTCGCCGCAAGCTCTGCTTGCTTATTTTCCGTAGTCCCTTTAAGTGGATCGACGTGACTCAGCAGCAGGAAGTGTACTATTTTTCTATCTGCCTTTGAATTTTGACACATGGCAGTGGCGCTGATCCATTCTTTGTGTGCAGTGCTTTCTATTTCACTCAAGCAGGCATCATGTGTAATAGGATGACACTGATGTCTTCTTCTGTCATTTTGTGGTGGGTGTTTGCGTGACATGTAGCTATAAAGCAACTTTATTTTTGGTTTCCTCTTCTCCTAAAGCAACCTGAACTGCAGCCTGTGAAACAGCTGGGAGGTAAATACATTCTATAAAGAGCTTTATTTTGATGGCTGACATTAGTTTTAAGGGTGCTTGGTTTTCATTTGCCGTCTTTGCAGCTGTTGTAGCATGTGCTGGACAGCTTCATAGTATTTATCAAATTGAAGTGTATCAAATGGTTGAAAAACTAGAAAGCAGAGGTTTGCTTCTTCCTTTCCTTTAATTATGAACCGAGTTTTGGAAAGACGGGCCCCAACTTAAAAAAAAAATTATTCCCATGGAGGTGTCCAAGAACAGTTCCTATGTCCACATTGGACCCGATTCTTTCGCAGACCTGCTGAAACTTATTCTGAGACTGAACTTTTCTCTGCAAAACAGAGAGAACTTGAAAAACAGTGGGATGAATTTCCTCCCGGTGTTTTGCCGGCACGCCGAAAGCCATTCGTGATATATTACTCTCTGCACCCTTTCATTTGTACGTGCCTCCACTGAGGGTGCCAGAAGAGATAACAAATAACACCAGCTGTATAGTAATTTTATTGAGAGTAAACAACATCTTAGGAGGAGTGGGGCTGATGTCAACTAATCATTTGCAGAAGCCACCAAGTAAGCACGATGCATCACGTTTTCATGAAGCTGCTCGACGTGTTTGCCGTGAGTGAATTATCCAATGACCTCCGGCCTCGAATGATCTCAGCGCAGGTCCTGATTTCCGCAGACACACCAACCAGGCAGGCGAAGGTGCCGTGCGTGGTGTCGAGAGAACGTTGCCAACGCACTCAGCACAAATGTGCTCGTGCTTTACCATGGGCAATGTACAGGTTGCCTGCGAGCCTCTCCCTTTAGGGACTGCCTGGGCCCTTTAGGGAGTCTGGATGTTCACATGGGTCTCAAGCGGTGCTTGAACCTCTAATAAGAAGCGGGGAGCAGGGAGAAAGCTGGCGGAGCCCAGTCAGTCCTGCAGTCCAGAGGGCGGCCGTTCAGGAATGGGTGATTTGGCAGCCCCTCTACCCCCATTGTCTCCCTGTCCTATGGGAATTTTGGTTGGGGCCCCTCCAGGGCTGGTCTGGAGTGAAGGTGTTGCAGGGGGAGCAGGTGCAGGGCTGGAACTGGCTCTTTGAGGTGCTGGGGATGGGGCAGGAATGGAGGTGGGAAGAGGCTCTGGTTTGGATGCCTCATTTCTGAGGGCATGAGCGGGAGGGGAAATGCTGCTCCACAGCATGAGAATGCCGTCAGCAAACTAGGAAAAAGAAAAACGCAGACACTATGGAGTACGCCTTCCCCCGTGGTAGGTGGCATCACCTTAGCTAGAGCTCAGGTCTCTCGCTTCGAGTTTTGTGCTTTCACCGCACAACGTGGGGAAAAAAAAAGAAAAAAAAAAAAAAGGTAGAATTATGTTTTCTTGGAAAGCACAGCCCTCCATGTCTCCCTGAGCACATAAAGTATCAGTGCTCAACAGGTAGCGCATCACAGTAATAATTCATCTAAAGCCTACGGATTGCTTAAATTTATTCTCGGCAACCAAAACTTTGTAGCGGTAATAACAAGGCACATACCATCTGGCCTCCTCCTTCCCGAGGGAACCCAGAAACCTGAGGCTGTGTCTCCGCTGCAGGTGGACTTGCCTCCGTGCCCGGTGTGCTGGCGGGGAGCCTGGCGCCGCGTGGTGCGCCCCGCGCCTCCAGCCCTGCTCTAGGGAGAGCCGCTTCGCCCCTCGGCTCCTGCGTTTGTCTCACGATCCATATTCAAAAAGGAAATCCCACACTCGCCAAATATTGACCTTGGCCATCAGTGCAAGGAGAAGCAAAGGATTCCCTACGGGATGCCGTGTCATTTGTCAAGGCAACGTGCTGGCCACCTTCCCTGTAAGGAAGATACCTTCATCTCAGACTTGGTTGCTGAAACTTTGCGGAGAGTTTGGACAAAGCTTCGCAGCAGCGCTTTAAAAATCCTCTAGTAGTTTAAGAAGCCTGCTGCTTTACAGCGCCGCCTTCGTAGTCCCAAGCAAATGCCACGATGGCCACAGCACCTCCCTCGCTTGCCGTCTGGCCCTTTGCAGTTGTGGCGGGCCCTGATGGGGCAGGCAGCGTGCAGGCAGTGTAAATTCAGATCCAATATAATGAGATCTTAGACGCAGGCAAATCCCTGGTGTTTTGCTGCCTTCGGAGGACATTTGCTTCCTCACGTCAGCTGTAGAGCAGGCGTAGGAGCCAGCAAAGTGTATCCTAGAGATTTTTAGTGAGTAGCCTCTGTAACTCATATAGTGGGATCAAATGGGAAGTGTTAAACTTTTCCGGAAAACCCCTGGTTCTTAAGGATACGTGTTTTATATTGTAAAGACATACATGGAGAGAGGTTTGTGTGGTGGGAAGAGAAAGAGAGAGCGAGGTTAATTCTAAATGAATATTCTATTAGATTTTTTCTTCTTTTATGGACCCTGCCTTTCAGGTCTGGAGTGCAGCTGACTTCCCATTTTCTATTTTCTCATTCCTCCCTGATGATTTGCACTCAAAAAGGAAAGTGACAACTGAATCGTCTCCCACTATTTCCTTGCTCTGTTTTTGCCCGTATTATTTCCCTTTGCTGCCTTTAATTTTATTATTAATTATAATAATTATTATTTAAGTTATGCACAGAACAGTCTATCACATCCTACACTTGTGCAATATAGCAGATTAGGTTCCGATACAAGCTTTACTTAAGCCAGTGTGAAATATCAGTAGATTTTGGATCAGGTCCTAATCGCTGCTTGCACAAAGGTTCTCGCATCAGAATGGGTTATATAAATGCACGCCACTGTGCCCTTAAAATATTGGTTTTCCTTCCTTCAGTGCAACTTCATAAAACTGAAGTCTCTGGAAAATGTGCCTGTGTCAAGAACATGCTGTGTTTTGTTACAGCGTATTTTGATGATTGCATTGATTTTTCCCTCCAGAAAAATGGACAACACTTAAAGATCAGCAACGTGCTGGTTAACACAGAAGAAGCTTGTATTTTTACAAGCTTCTTGTATTTTTAGCTCAGCTTCCTAAGCAAATTGCTTAGCTTCCCAATTGCCTTAGTTTACCTATATGAATCCAGGGCATAATGCTTTTGTGAAGTTTAAATGATGCATGTTTTCAAAGCACCTGGCGCAAAAGGGATTATGCAATGGGGAAAATACTGTTTTTTTCTCAGAGGAGAAAAAATCTCCATCTTTCTTATAGATCTGACGAACAGAAACAAAAAACGATTTGCTAAATATAAGCTTAAAGCCAACCTTGGAGATGTTACTCTTTGTTTGGTCTGTGCTCATCATTTCAAAGAAATTATGTAATGAATGAGAATCTTACCCACGCCGTGCTCATGCTTCATGGTACATAAATCAAGCAGATTGCCTATTAGACTTGTGCCTCTCCGAAGAGCAGATGCAATCTCACTGTAAATGTATTGTGAAGACACGTCCTTTTGGGCCAGAGCGCTCTGTCCTCAGTCAAAACCTGGGCCTATACAAACATTGCAAACAGGAAGGCAGTCTGCAGCACTGAGACACCCCTAGTCATGTCCCTCCTGTAAAGGGAGGTTTTACTGCAGGAATCTGCAGAATTAATTGATTCAGTGAGCAGGACGCTGTGCTGCAAAGAAGCCTCAGCATAGAAGAAAAGACCCATGATTGTTTCGACCATTTATATTGCATGACAAATATATTTTTTTTTTTGCCTTATGACTGACTATGCCAAGCTTCACTAAATTACATGCTTGGTGGTTTGCTGTGATTGTATGATGGCATCACTCACAGCAACCGCAAACCACAGTGAATTGACTTTGTTTCCATGATTTCATTGGTTTTGCTATAACCATACTGTCTGGCATTTCTGCAGTTTCACCAAAAGGAAATACTGAACTGCATATAGCATAGAACAGCTCTTCACACTCTTCTTTTCTTTTTTTTTTTCTTTTTAAGGCACAGTCCTCAAGGCAGCTCTAGGTTAAATCTCATTGCAAGCATAACTTGAGCAGGTCCTCCTGCCCTCAGTGGTAGCATTGGACTTCATGTCACCCAGAATTAAAAACCAGGGCTTGGTAGAGGTCCTGGGTGAGCTAGCGCTTCCAGCTAGTTGATTTAAATATGTCTGTGGTTGATGAAGTCCTGTAGCTGATCAGCCTATTATTTCACCCTTATTACTACAGATAAAGCCTGTGAATACAACATCACCCTGTGAAATGCCTCTGCCTTGTCCCTCTTCTGGGATCGTGAGGCAAAGTCCCCCCTGTTAGGGCAGAGTGAAGCCGACGCACTCAGATTTGTTGGGGATTTACTAGCTCAGCCTCAGCTCTCGGCCGAGTTGTTCCTTCCAGGGGAAGCAGGACGGCGTCGTTTGCGATGGCTCTGCTCTGCAATGAGCCAGAACCCGCCGGGCCTTCTCCAGCTCCCCGGTACGACGTGTGTGTGCCAGGGAGCCTGCCCACAGAAAGGGAAGACTGCGGGTCATGCTGTTTGCGTTGGCAGGGCGAACACAGCGTCTCATGGCAAGGGTGAGAATGCATTGCCGTCTCCTGGCTCGACCTGCTCCATGGAAGAATGGAGAGCTTCAGTTTCAAGCGCTATTTATCCAGCACATTTCTAGCTTGGAGATTAATCCTGAAGATGGAGGAATGGGCTAAAGGGAGCTGCAGTGAACCAGGGCTGTGATTTGTTCCAGGCAGCAGTGGAGTCACTAGCTTGATTAGTTTTTGTGCCATCCAGCTGCACTGTTTCGATAAATTAGAGCATTTTTATGACTGAATTGAGTACTGTGGTGCATAGTCCACTTGTGTCATATAGATAGTTCCATATATATCTCCTGCCAAGTGCATAGTAAACAACAGTTATGAATATCTATATCCAGCTGGAGTAGTTCTTTGTCCCCATTGTAATTTGTGACCAAAGTAACAAGATACACTGGAAGAGCATATACTAACACTGCGGAATATATTTGGCTTTTCTGAAAGACCATCCTCTGAGATTTTGCGTCCGCATACACATACACTCACACACACGGATCCTCTCCCTCTCTGTGGGGTTGTGCAGAGAGATATGAGCAATATAAATCTTCCCATTTTAAGAATCTTCTGTTATAAAGAAGTCCTTGGCTAGAGGCAAGTTTGTATAAAAAGCTTTTTCAAAGCAGCAGAGCTCTTGTGTGAACTAAATTAACACATAGGCCAGGTGCTGATTTGACTCTTCTCTGTTTGCAAGTTTAATTTAAAAGCAAAAAATCACTAGATTCACTGTATAGTATCTTCCTCCTTTTTCTCTGAGAATTTAGCAAACTACTTGAGAATGAGGGATAAATATGTGGACTCTAAACTGGTCCAAATTCCACCGTTTCTATAATTTCAAAGAATAAAAATCATCATGATTAGCACTTGATGATTCTCACGATGAGTGCTATGAAACCTGTTACCTTCAGCACCTACCTTCCTCAAATACACCAAGTGCTATTTTTATGTAATTATATGGTGAGTGAACAAGATCTGCTCAATTTTGTTTTAAATCTGATGATTTCCTAGCTATGGAGACTTTAATGAGTGTAGAGGACTCTCCAAGGAATCCCATCTCTGTACCACCAATGGTACAGGACTTGTTGAGAAGGGAAGAAAGTAGGATTCACATCCCTTTTTATCAGCAAGTGGAAGCCTGTATCTATAAGACCTGTTAACCTCATTATTTTTTGGAAATTTGACATATATTTGGGAAATAAAGGCAGGATGAAACCCTCAGCTGGCATAAACCAGCTAAACTCCGTTCTCAGAAATGAGCCTTGCTGGATTACTCCATCAGTGAGTAATCCCAACAGGATTTTTGTTACAGGATTTTGTTTGATCGAATGCACTTCGATCATTTTTGGAGTGTATTCCTTCTCTTGAAAACTCATTTTGTATTTGGTGATCCTGCAGAAAGAATTTGCAAAGACTCTTTTTAAATTAGTCTGAAATTGGGTAGACAGGAAAAATCAGTAGAGTTGGATCAAATTCCAGAAAGAAAAGACCTTGTTTAGGGGAAAGGAAAATAGTTGTGTGTTGCAGTTGCCCTTTGCTGGCAGAAAGAAGGGAAATAGGCTGGGGAGTGAATGAGCAGAGCCAAGATGTTTTCTTTCATTTTTTGTTTTGTTTTGTTTTAATCATTGGCACTGTTATTACTGTAAAGAAATATAGGGATGAAGGCAGCTTAAGCAGCAACTTTGGAGGGGAAGTAGAAAGAGTCAGCAGATGCTGCAGGCAGAGAAGCAATGCCCACCTACGGGGCAAGAGATAGACAGTGGCTACTTGCGATTTGGCTTCTGGCAATAGATGTAGAGCAGTCTTGGAAAAGCTTCTAAAAGCTGTCTCAAGGTGCATGATCTGCATGTTTATACGTACACATTCCTTAGCTAAGGAATGATTCCCTTCCTAGACTGTTTTGGTTTTTACCCATACTCTCTGCCAACACACACAGATGATGCCTGTTCCTGTGACTCCCATATCCCTGGAGTACGGAGCACGCTGCCTGGTTATATTGTCATGCTTATCATCTGGTGATAAAGCCAGTGTACATTCAGATCACTGGGTACATGCCTGGGATGCCTTTGTATCTCAACTCCGTCTTCACCATATGTTTTTTTCTTTTGCACACGAAAGGACTTTTGAGGGGAACCAATAGTTCGCTGGACTCATTTATTTATTCAACATGTTGAAGGGTCACGGAGAAATTAAATTGTTGCAGCGTGGTAAGACCTTTAAAACTTGTACTTAAAAATGATTTTTGTTTTACTGTACAGGACACCAAACAAGAGAAATAGCAAAGAAATGCATGAGTTATTCCCGAGCTTTTATTACATTTGAAAGGAGAGAGGGAAAGCATAGAATGACTTGACTGCAGCAGGCTTTCTCTGCCAAGGTTTGATTGCCACCTAGGCCAGTTTTCCTGACATCGCCCTAAGCTTGATTAGCCGTGCAAAACTGGCGTTTCTAGAATAAATTAGGCTTCACACTATAGCGTTAGGATCTTTATCAATGTAACTTTTTGATTGTCATGTGTGACAGAGTGTTGGTTTTCCAACCATGAAGATACAGCAGCAAACTGTTTGAAATGAAGCATAATGATACTGTAATTTAGAATAGGATTTCCTTCATTTAACCTTGGTCATCAAAAAAAAAAAAAAAAGAAAAAGAAAAAATATAACAAATCTGTGCAATGGCGACCTGTGCTTTCCCTCAAAGTTTGTTGCTGCTCTTGGCTGGGGCATGTGACAGGATCATGTTTAAACAACTAGAGAAATTCAAAAAAAAAAAAAAAAAGAAAAAGAAAGAAAAAGAAATTGCCTCCTCTAAGTCTGTGTTCTCTTTGTAGCCAGTAAAGAGAGATATGCATCTAGAAGATGATTAATATGATCCAAAAATAGGTGTCTGGGGTTGACTGGATATTTTTCCTTCTGGAGATACCTTTTCCTCTCCACAGTCTACAGAGGGAACCTATATAACTAACTTGGACAGGATGCCTACCTTTTAGATGGCTACGTGTAGACATGAGAACAGTCTACGGTTTATGACCTGAGGCTGCAAGGCAAAGCTTAGATCTTGTCATCCCAAATCATGTGAATATTCTCTCATACAGAAATTTCCAGACAGTGTAGAATAGCCTTAAAGGTTGGCCTAGGTACACAAACAGCTAAGTTGTGCTGTAACATCTCTTTGATCTGGTCTTCAAGTCCTGTAGAGTTAGGAGTGTTTAGATCTAGATATTTTTGCAATTTGCCAATGAGATAACCATGCAAAATTCAGATAGGGATTTAGAACAGTCCCAAAATCTGTGGCTTTGGACACAGGCAGTGTAACCACATGACAACCATAGGACACATCCACAGCAAGGCACAAAAGAAGCCTGAAGCTCTTCCTTTTAAGGGCTTGGGTGTTCAGCAGAAGGCTGTGAGAACCATTATTACAGTGTGTACAGAGCCTCTTCGCTAAGTCCCTAATGCCACGATGCTCCACTGCCCCTTCTTGTCCAGTGCACTGAAGTTGCGTTCTTCTATGATAAGGTTAGACATTTAAATTTGTTTTCTCTTTATTCCCAGTTAAAAAGTTAATTTCCCTGTTAAAAAAGTAGAGTCTTCGGAAAATTATTTGCTTTCTTCTTGTGGAAAATGCCCACTTCTACATCCAAAGCAACACTCATAGGCCAAAAACTTGTACTGCTCCTTTCAAAATGATCTCACAGTGCTTCTCTGGCAACTGCTGTGTTTCATGCCCTTATTTTCTGTGGTCCAGAACCCTTGGCTGGACTCCCTGCCCCATGACATACTCCCTTCTTTTCTCTTGATGAACAGTGATTTGTCTTCAAAGAGTTGCTTGCTGATGTACATTCTAGGAGACACATTTGCTTAGACTGCCTGGGTAATACAGAAGGAAGAAAAATAAAAATCCAAAAGAAACAAACAAACAAAAAACCCAGCAACCTGGGCAAGGGGAAGTATGTTTACTGTACATGAATAATCCATTCTGACAGAAAAAAAATGGAAAGGGAAGGCAAATTGAACAGAATTTCTAAAATTCCACGTCAGTCTTAGAGTTGCTTTCTATGAGAAGGAAATTCAAACTATCCTCCAAATGGGTCTGGACCAAAGGTCTCCAAAAGGGCAATTAGAAATCACAAGAAAGGGTAGGCCTTCATCCTATTTCAGAACCCTTTTGAGCACTCTGCCTTTAGAGTGGCTCAGACCAAAGGTCTGAGGAAATAACTTGCAGCTGGTTCTTCATGCTGTCCCCAACAGCCAACAGAAGCAGAGGTCAAGTCCTGGTCATCACAGGTGGGTTTTGTCTCTTCAAGTGGTATATTCTCTCCATGTCAAAAGATATTTCGTTAGAGTCTTGCTTTGTGACTTCTCTATTACAGTCAAGGTTTTGGATCCTATTTAGTGTAACCAATAGCTGTAGATAGTAAAGAGAACTTCATTCCCAAAGAAAAAAACAAAGGAATGTGATATCTGCATACATTACAGTGAGATTTCACTCTCCACTGACTGATGTGTGTGTATTTGACAAAAACTAAGCTGAGCTATGTGTATCCTGTGACTGCCAAAAAAGAACAAACAACATGAGGCTGTGGAGGCTCCTTCTCTGGAGATCTTCCAAACCCGCCTGGATGCCGCCCTGTGCCCCATGCTCCAGGTGTTCCTGCTGGAGCAGGGGGGCTGGACTAGATGATCTCTAAAGGTCCCTTCCAACCTCAGCCAGTCTGTGATTCTGTGAACGCCAAAGAAACATAATATAAATGACAGTAATATAGATGACATTGGGACCAAATGCTCTCTGCATGGTCACATTGAGCGTGTTTTAAAGGTAAGAATACAACCCAGTTGTGCAGATCCAATGGCCCTGTTCTTCAGGCAGTATAGATAGATGCAATCTGTGGGACCTGTGCCCGTTCATTTCTTCATAGGTTTTTGGAATCGAGTTGTGTGCCCTAATCTTCCCTTGTTTTAAAAGACTTGTGTGAAAGACCTGGTCTTGCAAAGAAGTGTGTGATCTCTGAGTGATGCATGTATTGATGGAAGGGGGCAGTAGTGTCTTGTGAATATCTGATATCTTATGGATGTCTGATGGATATCTCTCCCCATACCAGAGATGCTGCTTGTTTTGTGGAACCTGAGCTATGGCACATAGCATGCTGTGGGATCTTGTGAGAGCCTCTCAAAGATACGATTTCCCACTAAATCTTCTGAGATGCAGGAGGCTGTAACTGTAAAGTGTTATCATCCACAATATGTTTATTGCATTGACTTTTCGTAACCTGGTGTTTTACTAAAATATTCTAACTTACCTCTTCTTATCACTAATTAAAAATTAATTGGAGCAGCCCATCTCTTAAATGTGCCCCTTTCCTCTTAGCAGTGTAAAAATCTCTTTGTGCTCATTAGTAGCTAGCTAGTCTCCTCTGCTAGGCCAACAGAATAATTAAACTGATCCCTATATTAGGCTATTATTCACATCTTCTTTCTGCTTCATCACAAATACAGAATAGCACAAGGGCCTATTTCTGTCCTTCTAACATGGGGATAAGCCAGGCTACCAGGACTCTGTAGTTTCTCTCAAATCACCACCTGATCCCTGTGATGATACCAGACCCAAAAATTGAGTGAATGACAGAGAAATTGGTAATGAGGAAATTACTCATATGAGTAGAAATTCCCTAAAATTAGATGTTTTACTGTTCTTTGTGAACAATGATGCTTTTCTGACTCAGAGAAAGGTGTTTCATAAAGTTTTCCTTAACCTCTTCAGCCACTCTGTGAGCTTGTTGGCATGCGGGGAAACGAGTTGCAGCAGCTAATGCTGGAGTGAATCATTGCACAGTAGATATTCCCGTGGTCAGGAGGCAAAGCTGAGTATCAGCTGCGTGTGATGCCTTTTTCAGAGATGAGATACAACACTGTGTCTGAATTTCTACGTTTTCATTTTAATCACTACTGTTACGAGACTCGCTCCCTGTGCAAGCACGATTCTGGGAGAATGGTGACTTTATTTCAGACTAATCCCTCTGGCTTTAGAGACACATTCATTATTCCCGAGTGAAAGTGATCTTTTGTCTGGAATGCGGTGTCAGCACAGAGAGTTATTTTGGTCAGTACTCCCTACAGAAAAGCTCTGCGTCATACAGGTCTATACCGATTAGAGATAACCCTGAACCAAAATTAACTTGGTCTGGTGGATGAGAATGAGGTATCCTTTTGCTGCCCTCTTTCTTCAGCTTGCAAACATATCTCCTACATAGTTTAGCTACTTACACTTTCATCCAAAGAAGTCACACTTTGAAATGCAGTGATGTACTTAAAATCAGATTATTTCTGAAAGACGCAGTGTAGTCAAGGCCTTTTGAATGTATAGTGTTACTAAATCTCAGCCTACAGCAGGTTTATTTCATTGTTGGACAATTTTTAAGGATGGTTTCACGTAAGTATAGAAATAACATGTTCAGACCATTGGTGCCAGCAGATTTATTCCTACTATATATCTCCTGGCTTAGCAGGTAAAGATAATCATGCTTTACCCCTTTGCACATAGTGGAATTTGTTTTCCATTGAAAAACACATATTCTTCCTCATCGTGTATTTAAGATGGTGGTTCTAATAAAGGAAGAATATCTGAATAATCTTGATGAGCATATTGCATCACCATACACTGATTCTAAAACACCAGCAGGATGTCTTTATGTTCCCCCATGATACTTTCTTTTAAGGACTAATGCAATCTGACATTAAGAGCTTAAGGAGCATACACAATATTGACATAAGGCAAGGATCATCAAACAGAGACAGCTTTTCTCGCAGCTGTTTTTATTCAAAACACTTTTACTTAATCCCACAGTGCCAATATCTGAGTATTATTTATTGCGTTTATCATAAATATCTTAAGAGGCAGCTAAAGTACTACTCGGAAATTAGGTATGAGAGAGAAAATAAAATGTGAAGGAGATAATAGGTCTTCGCATTGGCAAAAGAATGAGCAGCAGGTGTCTTAATGATCCTTAGTATGGGATGTATTCTTTGCTGGTTTTGTTGGTCGTTTGGGAAAACTGGCTGAGCACTGAGAAAATCTGCAGATGGCAAAATGGTTGAAGACGTTGGAGGACTAGGGATAACCGTAAAAACCATTAGAAGAATCTAGGAAAATTGGGTAGATAGGAAGTGGGACAGCAAGTGGAATCTGCTGTTTTCAAATAAATATAACCAGATTTGGGGAAGAAAATATCAAGCACAAATGTCAGTTACTCTTAATAGCTGAAAATTAACTACTCAGAAATGAGGAGTGGGTCATCACAGCTGACCACTGAATCTTCGCTTCAGATGCAGGGGCATTCAGAAACACATTGTGTGAGTACTGTATAGTCCAGGATGGAAAAGAGGTCCTATAAATATTATAACGCTGTTTTATAAACCAAGCCTGTCGGCATATCCGGAATACTCTATTCATTTTTCACTATTTTCTCTCAGATATATTTTGCAGAAATAGAAGAGTCCAGAAATGGGACATTAAAATGATTAGAGTGTTTGGAGGAAGAGAAGTTGAAAAATTTGGAACTGTCATTTAGAGATGAAGAAAAGGAAAAAAAAAAACAGTAGAGTGAGGTCAGTGTATAGAGAGGATAACTCTTTTCCTTCAGGTTATTCTCTCAATGGATTTTAATTAAATTTAGCATTTTGAACAGATCAAAGAGGACTCTCTCCACAATGTGCAATTAATGACAAGGTCTGGCTACAAGATACAGTTGAGGCCACGAGTCAGCCTAGGGGGGAGATCTGTAATCGCCCACTTTTGTGTTTCTTTCCCCTTCTCTGGAAACCTTTGGTCCTGTCCACTCTCAGAGGTTGCATATTGAGGGAAGTGCTCTGCTAGCACGTGATTACTAGTACAGTCTTCCTAAGTTCTTCATAAACCCTTTATATTTGCACTATATTTTTTTATATTGTAGTTTCATGTACAGCTAAAAATACTGCCACTCTGCAAGGAATTAGAGCAGACTAACTGCGGGGAAGGCACCTGCCAACACATTTTTCTTAAATCCCTTTAGGTATTTGATCTGAAACCTAACCAGCTAGTGGGCTCAAATTATACTGTTTTTCACTTTCCTTCTGTGGGTTTGAAACTTCAAGGCTGACATTAATTAAGCCTCAGAACTACCCTCATGTGCTAAGCATTATTAGGCTGATACCTAATATAATGTTTTCAAGGTCACAGTGTAAACAGCTGGCTCTGCCTGTGATAAATTGGAGTTTGTCTTGAAAGCAACTGTTTCTTTAGGCACTAGACCACATTCTTCCACAATAAAATCTCTTTCCTACTTCTCTGTGCACTGCAATTATTAGAAACACCAAAAATCATCTGGCAGTCTCTGCCTATTCGGACAACAGTAGCCTGTGACCAAGATTTTCTGACATGTGTATCCATTTTCCTTTGTCTTTTACCTCATCTTCTCAATAAGTGGACAACTCAAGTTGCATCAAACATAGTATAGAAGAGAGATCTGAGATTGACAGCAACTTAATTGATTGACAGCAATCTTCAATCTTACATCTGCCTCATGGAAACCCATTTTCCTTGCTGACTTAGGATCAGCATTTTTATTTACACCAGAAACACTATATAGTTCAGTATGGCTGAAGCACCAATGCCCATATAAGCAAGCAGAAGATTGACTTTGACCTTGATGAACTCAACAGTTTGTTTCTTCACTCTGTAGGTGTTTTAGCAATAATAGCATGGCTGAAATGACTTCACCCTCATTTCAGTGGTTCAATAATTATTCTCCATTTCTATGGTACTTCTTAATGCAACCATCTAAAAATGCCTCTTGTTCTCAGCTATTTGTATACTGGCCAGAGCTTAGGAACACAGTTAAGGAGTGCCAGGCACTGAAATTAGCAACTTGTCTGCATGAGTTCTTGGTTATGGTAGCTAAAATTATGACACTTTTTTTTTTTTTCCACTTCAAAGTGGTAAATGTAAGCTAACAAGCTTCAGGAAGTTGTCAAAGTGGCATCATTTTCAATGCTTCTGGTCATTTTTGTTTGGAGAGGGACCAGAGTATATACGTGGTGGACCAAAATATTTAGTGATAACCTTGAGAAACCTCACAATTTTTCCAAAAGTGAATGTTCATCACTCACTGAATACTCAACCCCATTAAAATAACAGCATCTGGATCATCTATGGTCTTTAATCCCTTTAGAAAAACTCAGTTTATCTTCCCCCCTTCCATTTTTCTTCTCACTCTTACTCCGAAAGAAGGGAATGAGGTGGAGTATACATGGGTCAAAGAACTGGTAAAGACTGGGATCCTCATACCACTAGGTCCTGACCTGACTTTTTTTTCTCAGAGTGATTTTACAAATTGATTTACTAGCAATGGGCAATTTTCAGCTCCGGCAGACAGGTCTTAAACACAATATCAAGTGTCCAATTCATAGTGAACAAAGACGTGCAAAGGTAGCACCTCTGTTGTCACCAATTGGCCTCCTATAGGAGTCTCAGGAAAAGGATTAGCAACAAAGTGGACCTTTGTTGGACTCTTGGTTTCAGGTCTGTCACAGCAGCAGTGGCGTAGGAGATATTTGCATTGTCACGTCACCTGCTATATGCTGGATAAATAAGAAGTGCTCATGAGCATTTAAGTTTCTGCGAGGAAAGAAAAGCTAAAGCGACTCAGTAGGGATTTCATTAAAAAAGAATTGATTAAATTCTATTTGCACTGTGAGTACTTACAAGAGATCTTGTTTTCTTTCTTGGAGCCTAATTTTGGAGGAGTGATGTATGTAGGGTCTCTTCCCCCTGCTGGCACTGCTTTCCAGAAGTACTTTGTCACTCCATCTTACAGCTTCATGCTACAAACCCATCACTTGCTCTAGCTTTCAGCACAAAACTTTGACCAGGATGAGGTTATTTGGGCTTGCTATCTTTTAAAATCCTTTGCAAAATGGTTATGCAGGTTGTCACTGCAAGAACTGAGAGGACTTGGCTCTGAAGGGACACCAGAGCATGTCAATGTTATTAGCTGACCGTCACATCAAATTTATTTCAATGGTTCTTATCATCAGAGTTTTATAGTAATTACATATTTGTACTGATGCACACTAGGATGTGTATGGCCTACCAAAGTTATATGTGTACATGCATGTATGTGATTTTCAAGAGAAAAGACAATGTTGCTACACAGGTAAATGCCTGCCTTTAGAAACATCATCCATTTTGCTGGCAGAAGAAAGGGATATTGCTGTGCATTATTTTTCATGCATCAGTTACTTGTTTTCTGCTCCTGTCTTATGAGCGTCCAGCAGATCATAAGCCAGAATGGAAGCGCTCATATATTCAAATGAGTAGACAAAGGTGGTCAGACAGAGTGTCCTCAAGGCCAGCAGGAGGCAGTGATCAGATTAACAGAGTCATAATGGCTAAGCAAATCACAGCTGCCCCTCAAAGAAACTCTTCTAATCAGATCTAACCACAGGAATCTGCTCGTACCATCTAAAGGTTGGCTTGGGAAGAAAGTTTTTTAGTCCCCAGATCCCTACAAACCTAGGAATGCTGTGATCCCAAAGTTACTTTTGATTTGAAAAAATCTTTGATGAGAAAGTTACGCAATTTGAGTCCCAACTCTAGGCAGCTAATTTTCCCCCAAACCTGAAAAGCTATAGTTTAACCTTATTTCTGCTGTCTGCAAGAGGAACTTGCCTTTAAGACCCTCTAGCTCTTTCCACAGATCTTTAAAGAAGTGTTTTTTTCCCCACAAATTTTAATTAAAATAGTTCCTTAACTTTGAGCATCTTCTCTAAATGAGGAAATCTTCCCCTTCCATCAGTGACGGCGAACAGTTGCCCCATAGAAGAGTACAGAGGGGAGTGTTTCCCAAAGTGCCTGTGCTCCTCTTCAGTGGTGAAAAAAGAAAATAGTATTCACAGGCTTGAAATCTCCATCCCCAAAGGCATGTCGTTGACCTCACTGATTTTTACATTTGAGTGAGTGATCCACATAGCAGTAGCAAAGCCAAAGAAGCTCAAAGATTTCAACTCATGACCCACAAAAGGTGAGGGAAAAGTCAGCTGAAGTCATATACGATGAGGCAAAACAATTCCCGTTTCCTGTCTCTGAAGGCAAGCTTTGTCTGGCCACTTGCATTTGAATCTTCCCACAGCATTAACCCCCGCAGCGTTCTTCAGCTGATCTACTCTGATCCTTTAATTTCTCCATTTATTATGGAGAAGTATGTGAGAGCAGATGATTCTGGAGTTCTTCTTCCAGAATTTCCTTGTGTGGATTTTACCAAGGAATTAGGTGACCTATCTCTTTATTGCCAGAGAAGCTATCTGTTCCACTTCTGTGGAAATAATGCTTCCTGTAATTAATATCAAGCAGCAGCTGTTTTGAGTCAATGAACTCAACTTCCCACTGCTGTTTGTTTGCAGAAAAAGGAGTCAACTTTTTGTTCTGGATGTTGAGAACTGTCTTTAAGTCATCATACTAGTACAAGCATGCAGCTCAGAAAGGGAATAGACCTGGAAATCACAAGGGTTTCACCCAAACCTATGCAGATATTTCAAGTCCAGTCTTAGAAGCTGCTTTAATAATTCAAAGAAAGTTCTTTTGTATTTTGGTAGCACAGAGGAAGCTGTACAATTCTCTGTTAACCAGATAGACATCACTGCCCGCTGAAACCATTCCTCTTTGCTCTGTGCTTTGGTTTATACTGAACTGGTAGCCTCCTGTTTGCCTGCTTTTTTTCCCTTTTATTTTGTCAGGCTGTTCCTGCTGCATGGAAGTCAATAAACACAATTTTCCAATGCTTTTTTACTTTGTGGTTACAATACAATGCTTCTGTTATTTTTTTTTTTCTATTATACTGGTTCATCCAGAGGAATCTTTTAGCCCGTATTAAACAGTGCGATCTTGAAGACTCCTGCTACTACGTCTGTTCTTGTTACTCTGCATATATAATACTGGAAGGGAAGGGCAAACAGATAGTAGAAGACAATCGCGTTAACTCTTTCAAGACTTTACAATTCTGCTTATTCTTCACCTGAGGGATGGAGGACACCATACTAACCTCTCTGCTCCAGCTGCTGCTTTCCCTTAGCTCAAACATGGACTGTATTGGTCCCATTGCAGCCCGTGGGCCCAGGTGTCTAACACAGAGTATTCCTCAGACCCATGAAGCTCCTAAGGTCCCTAACATCTATTAATTTCAGTAGGCATTGGACCGCAACAGGCACAAGGCGATGTACCAGCAAATACCTCAATCTTTTTCCTTACTCTCCCCATTTCAGAATTGTGGCAGGATTTTTAGGGCTTTTTTTTTTCCTCCTGCAGAGGAGAGTAAGACCAAGCTCACATGATATCTGCGTGCTGGTCATCCTGGTTTCCGCCGAGCACTTGCTGATACGCATAGGAACCGTATCAGCCCAAGGAGGGAAAAGCAATTGTTTAGGGTGGGACTGGCCGTAACTAGGGGCAATGGGAGGAAACTGGGCGGAGGAACGTTGGGGCTGACTATCAAGAAAAACATCCTAACACCGAAGCCGGAGAGGCTGCTCAGTGATGTCCCAGAGGAAGCAGTGGGTGCTTTTATCACTGAGTCACTGCAAGCTGGGAAGGACAAAGCGGTGAGCGCAGGGAATAGTCATGCCTTGGCAGGGCATGAAGGGTCTTTCCCATTTCTCTGCACGCTGACTCCTTGCCCTCACCCTTCTGAAAGAAAGGGAGCCTGAAAAACACAGTGCAAACAGTGATTTCCTCACACACACATACAGAAAAACAACGTCTTTAAGTGAGCCTTTGAGATTGGGAGCCTGGGAAGTGCTTTTTTAAATTAGCTCCTAGAAGATGACAGAGGATAACAAGTTTGAGAGTAATTTTCTTTTTTTTCAGCCACACTGCCAGAGCGTGTGTCTATCCTGGCAGCAGCTTTTTTGCAAATTAATGAAACACCAAGGCTGCACTACCAGGCAGATTGTAGTAGCGTATTTCCAGGGGAGAGCCTGAGCTGGTGGATCATCAGCTGTTACGAATCAGTTTAGTTCCCTTGATTTCAGTGCTGGGGGCCACCAAGATACAGCTGCAAAGGATCTGACCTGTTTCATGTTGGAAGAGAAATATTGCTTTATTTTTACTCAGAGCTGGCTTATTTAAAATTTAAATGCTATTAAATTTTAAAAGACCCATTTAATTTAAAATGCCCTTTGCAGTTTCTTTTCATCATAGTGTTCCTCCTTCCTGCTCCAAAGAGTTGAGATCTTGTATTTTCCTGAGCTCACTCCATGAAGGTTGGTAGGATTTGGTATCCTCTGGCTATCAGTGTTAAATGCTTTATCCTCTTAATTTTTTGATGATTCCATTTTCTCATTCCTGTTTGTTAAACAACTGCAGTAAGATTAAATAATGTTAAATGTTGGGCACTCATCACAGTGTGCAAGTGCTGCTGTGCGTTTGTCAGAGACGTGCAGCACCTCATGGCATGGTCCAGTTTTGGCAAGGGGAGGTCTCCAGCTCCCTGGACCCTGAGGACATTTTGCATGGATAGTGCAATACTAATCTTTGTATAAAGCGTCTGATGGTGACCATGAAGTGAAGAACTGATGTCTACAGATCCTGCCAAAGCTCTGCGTTTTTTGCCATGTTTCAAGGTGAGTGTCTTTCCTTATTAAAAATTATTTCATATCACTTAGTCCCCTAATAGTTGGGTACCAGAGCTGACATTAATGAAGAAAAAAAATCTTAAGCCTTATGCTGGGCTCTATATTGCTGTGTAGAGATATGCTGCTTCTGTTGATGTGGATAAGGATTAAGAGCAGATCCTCAGGCACCGGGTCTTACTGAATGAGTTAGAGGAAAAAAGGGGTTTCCTCCCTTCTCAGCTCCTGGAGCCCACATGACTGTGAGCTGGACTGAAGGGAAGGAGTTAAACTATGAGCTGAAGAAGATCAGGAATGAAGAGGCCATGATGTCCAGAGGCAGGGAGCTGCGAGAGAAGAGCAGGAGGGAAAGGGCCCGAGGAAATGAGGGTGAGCAGGAGCATGGAGGGAACTGGGAAGGTGTTGGGATCCCCCGGGAAGGCTGTTGGGACCCTCTTGTGTCAGCTCCCCGTGATGGGGCAGCTCCAAGGAGCAGCCCCAGCCATGGTCCCCTTGCTCCGGCAAGTGGCTGTCGCAGTGGCTGCGACTGCCCCGGGCATGGTTTTGGCCACATCTGTTCAGTTCATCTCTTTCCTTCTCGCAAAGATGTGAGATTTCACGCTTCCAGCTTGCAACTGGGTTTTTAATTTGGCACAGAA
>VZSV01000089.1:1601508-1624152 GCA_013398735.1 Nothocercus julius
TTTTTTTTTTTTTTTTTTTTGACAGCTTGAATTATGTAACTTGGAAGAACGAAGATGCACCAATCGATGGGCTCTGCTTTGGTGGTGTGGCATAAATCAGCTTTTCCAGGGAGAGCTGTGCTGGAAGGAAGTGGGATGTTTATTCCCACACACACACCCAGAAACTCCTGCTTTCCTGTAGCTGTGCTGGCTCCTTTTCTAATTGCAGACCAGGGTAAAAAGGTAGTGCTTTCACAATTAGCAGTTGTAAACAGACATGATACAAGGATTAGCTTTTACTCATGCAGAGTTCTATTTTATGCCTAATTTACATGTGTGATTGCCTGTGCAATTGCATGTATAGGCTGAGAAGATAAACAAATGTGTGCTTTCTAAAATCATAGAATCATAGAATGCCTAAGTTTGGAAGGGACCTCTAGAGATCATCTAGTCCAGCCCCCCTGCACACGCAGGGTCACCTACAGCACGTGGCTCAGGACTGTGTCCAAGCAGGTTTGGAAGATCTCCAGAGAAGGAGACTGCACAACCTCCCTGGGCAGCCTGTGCCAGGACTCTGCCACCATCACTGTTAAGAATTTTTTCCTAAAGTTCCTATGGAACTTTTGGAAAAATCAGTTTGTGGCCGTTTCCTCTAGTCCTATCAGTGGCCACCACTGAAAAGAGGCCAATCCCATCCTCCTCACTGCCTCCCTTGAGGTATTTGTATACGCTAATCAGGTCTCCTCTGTGCCATAAATCTGTGCCATAAGGTAAATTTTTGCTCTGAGCGAGAGCCCACCCTTCTTCACAGGACACGTATGAGTTCAGCAGGGATTAGTACTCAGAACTGATCATGTTTCCCTGCAGCCTGATGCAGTGGACAGCTATAATGGCTAGGGATGCTCTGCTCTGTGCTGGCCCTTCCCTCCTAGAAAGGAGCTGATGAGCTACAGAGGTCACACCATCACTCTGGTGGAAAAATATATGAACTTGGTCAGGATTTGAGGTAGATCCTTGCCCGTTCTTTGGATGCTGGCAATGGTGGATATGGCTGTTGAGTCTAATCATTTTTCTTTTGCTGTTGCAGTTGTTATTGCTTTTAGAGATGAGCTCAACTGCAAATTTTGTTCTCAACTTCTCCAATATTGTTGAGGAATTCAGAGTAAAGTGCTTTGGTCAGCCCATCACCATGAATGGTGAAGAGCAGAGAACAAAATGGGACAATATGTTTAAATATAGGAGATGAAAAACTGGATTCTTTGTCCGTGTCAAGAGAAATGCTGCTGTATGAAAGTATGAAAGATGGCACTGACGAAGGAGGAAAGGATGGTGCTGTAGGGCAGGGGACTGATGTGGTCTTTGGGTAGTCTCCGAATATTTAGCATGGAAACAGAAATAAATGCATCAGGAGATCATGAGCACTAGCAATGAGGGGTTTCTAGAAGACAATTAGGTGAAAGTACAAAAATTTGGAAATTAAAGAGACCTTCTTGAGGGCCGAGGTCCTTCCTGAGGAAACTTCATCAGAAGGTTCACAGAGGCTTCCTCATGTTCTGCCACAGGCAGATGTTTTTTCCAGCACTAATTTAGGTGGGGCCATGCAAGTGTGTTGTGCGCAGCTGTTCCCATGGCCTTTCTCCTTCCTTGTACATCTGTCCCTGGCGAGCAGGGGCAGTCGCTGCCTCCAGCTTAACAGCTGGGAATGGGCACACAAGGACTGGAGTCACTACAAAACCTTGCTGAAGTTGCTGGTAGCTCGTAGAGGTAGAAGCTTGCTTTCCTACGTCTGATCATAGCCTCAAGTACCTTATTGATCAAGGAAAAGAAGACGGAATGCGAATCTCTATTTTTGCCCTTGTCTTTTGAGTAACCGTGGCTTTCTCCTGCCACTTTTAGGAAAACTGCCCTGTGGAATGGGGTGTGGGAGGCCACAGATTCAGCAGAGAGAAATACAGGAGGATGGGAGGCCGTGGGAGGTTAGAGCAAGTGGATCTGTAGGGCAGTAACCCAGATGAGCAAGGCTGGCCTTTGTAGCTGCGCTGCGGCTGCTGGTCCCAGCTGCCAGTTGTAGAAAGAAAGAAAGGGCAGGGGAGAGGGGCTCTGTGGTGCAAAATGAGGAGGTCTCGGTACCAGTTTGCCTCCCAAGAAGCACAACATTTTCCTCCTGCTCCTCAAGGAAGGCAGTGCCCTTTCTAAACTCAAAGCTGTCCTGGTAAAGGCAGAGGCCGTCCTCTGTGAGGCAGGTAAACAGAGCGAGAACAGGGAGCCCACCCTGAGCAGAAGTGTCTGAATGTGAACTGACTTTCCCTTGCTGAGGAACCTGTGCCTGACGTGCGCTGGCATCCGTAAATCTCCTTTTTTGCAGATGTATTTCTACAGGAGATGCAGACGAAAGTTTAATTGATTTGTGTAAAGTCTAGGAATCGTAGATTAAAAAATGCTCCTGAAATAATGTCATTATCCATTTTTACTGTCAAACCTTGTTTCCTTAGAGACTCAGAGGGCTGACAGCCTCTTTTTAACGTGACACTTGGTTTTCACATCTCTCCCCGAAGATCTGAAAACAGATTATACATTCATTGTAATTATGAGTCAGCCTTTACTGATGGTGACTCAAATATGCAACTCTGGCACCTGTTTCATGTCTGTCTGGGTTTCGGATAGTGCTGATGGTGGCACGTAGAGCAAAGGTAAACACTAAAGCGTTCCTTCCCAGAAGCTATTTGCTCAGCGCGTTGGATGATAATAAAGAACAAAAGCTGCTACACAAAGGTGCTTACAAAATTGCAGCTGCAGTAATAGGGCTTTGAGGTGGGTGCCTCATATCACAGGCTTCGTCGAAGGAGCGGCCTTCGGACTGGGTGCCAGTGACTCTGAGTTTATCACTTCCTTTAGCGTTGTGTTTTGGCTGTTTTATACACGTTCGGGGGGGATGGAGGAGGAAGAATTAAGTTGGTTAATTGCATTAACGCTAGTGAGGCACCTTGTGAATGAAAAGTGCTATTGAAATGTTTGATATTGTTATTATCGAGGGGAAAAAAAGAATTACTCAAGTGAGGGAAATGTTCTGTATCTTGGCCAGCTGTGCAGCTACAGCTGTATCAAGGGGGTGAAAATCAAGGTGCTGCTCTGCACTTTCAAACAAGGAGGTACCTGCTATAAAATCTAGGTACATATAAAATCTAGGTACTCGTTTTTAATTTACTCAAATTTACTCTTTTTAATTTACAGATTTAGAGTGCACACCTGTAAATAACACCCCCAAGAACAGAATTGGTAGATGAGCCATCCCATATATGTTGTTGCCCAAAGTAATTATCTCTTCTGTGAAATAGTCCGGAGCCAACACTCATACATTGTGTATGTATCTGTATGAAGTGCGGTTGCTGATGTGCTTATTTATGTGAAAAATAAATTTAAGTGTAGGAAATGCTCCCCACTGAATATTGCAGTTGGTCCTGCCAAAGCAGGTGAGAAAAGGCATGTTATTCCTTCTCAGGAACAGCTGTGAAACATAAGTCCTGGCAATGGAAGATTGGTATTTCCCAGAGAGTTAGAGTTGGAGGAGATAGATTTCAAAACCAATTCTTTAATAGGCTGAAAGTAGGACCAGGATTGGAGACGTGCAAGGTGGGAATCCCTGCCAGTGCCCAGGCAAGCCCCAAACAATGATAATGCCACAAACATGGTGCAGTTCTACCACCTGCAAATGCTGTCTGAGGGCTGGAGTGTGCATGAGGATGGAGTCCTAGCCATATGGGTTAAGAATGGATCTATGGCTTACCAGCTTATGGGGGGAGGAAAGGAGGAGGAGGAGGATTTACGGAGTTAATCCTGAGATAAAGTTTTCTTTATCTTTTCTGTCAGCTCTTTATAAAACTTAATAGCATGTTATATGTTCTGGATTTTATATGTAGATGCTCTTATTTGCTTTTATCTAACTCTGGCTTATATTAAATGCAACTCCGAGGCAAAGGTCTGACATCAAGACATACCCTACCTGCACGAGTCGTAGTCCTCAATTCAGTATGCTAGAATATTGTCACTGTGCCCAAGAGCTCAAAACCTGTCTGCAGGAAATCCAAAAGCTCCCCAGTGTATCTGCAGTGATCCACCTAGGCCTGTTGTAGTTCAGAAGTCCACGTAGAAGCATTTCCTGGTGGCTAGCATTAATTGTGACAGAAGAATAGTAGAAGCCAAGAGCTATGGAAGGGATTTTATGACTGTGGTAGGATTGAGTAGGGCCTGTGTTTGTTTGCCAGTTAGCGTGAATCACGGACTAGTCCTGATAAGTGCAATAAAAGCTGTAGTGTTTTGATAACATGGTCAGAAATTTACAGTGGTTTTATTTCTCCAGATTATTTTGGGTGTAGGTGTATATTAGCATAAAATACAGCATCAAGAAGAAGGATTCTTTCTGGCAGGAGGGGCATAGTCAGGCAAGAAACCTTTGGAAGAGAAAGGTTTGCCGCTGTTTAGCCTAGGATGTGTTTGGTTTGGTTCTTCAAGGAACAGAAGATGTCATCTTGTACTCCAGTGTATTAAAGAGCATTTAAATTTGGGAGAAATACCCACATGCATCAGTTCAGGCTGGGGACTGACTGCCTGGAGTCAAGCAAAGGACCATAAAGGTGATAAAGGAGTTGAAGCATCTCATGTGAGGAGATGCTGAGAGTTGGAGTGAGAAAGCTCAGGAGGATCAAAAGCTTGAAATACAGGAAATTCTACTTAAACATAAGGAAAAAGTTTTTAACTGTAAGGGTGGTCAAGCATTGGAACAGGTTGCCCATAGAGGTTGTGGAGTCTCCATCCTTGGAGATGCTCAAAAACCAGCTGGACATGGTCTTGAGCAATCTGCTGTAGGTGCCCTGTTTGAGCCAGGCCAGATGACCTCCAGAGGACTTCCAACCTCAATCATTCTGGGATTTTGTCCAGGAAAAAATGGTGGTCAGCCACAACTGGAGATACACAAAAACAGCTGCAGCTAACCTGGCTGGTTGTGTGGCAGAAGGAGCCGAAATCAAAGCAGGCAATGACGGAGCCTTGAGCTACTCCAGACTTTTTCTCTGCAGGGGAGGGAAAAGCAGACGCCCACCAAGAGGCCTCAGAAAGGAGGTTCAGGAGGTGAGTGGAGCTGTGGGAATGGGAACAAGGAGCCAGACAGGCCAAGTAGGACACGTTGCAACAGAGGCAAATTAGCATCAAAGCTTGGCAGGAGTACCTCCCCCCCTTGCATCATCGGTGCATTGGGGAGCGCACTGCAAGGAAGGCTCCCGTCGGGTACATATCTTACATCTTTCCAAAGGCTAAGGGGTGGCTCCAAGTGATGGCATGGCTCTGCTGGAGAGAAGGGACACGTCTGGCTGTTTTTAGCCCTCTGAGTCCATGATGAGTATTCGTTACAGAAGCTCTCTTTGTGAAAAGGACATTTGGCCAGACAGTCTAGGGCTTCAAGAAGCAAAAAAGATAGGAGTATCTTGGAAGTGTATATTAGATTTCATAACTAAGCTAAGAAAATAATTGATAATGAGAGAGCCATGAGAAATAATGTGTTTTGCCTGAACAGGAGGCAGGAAGGAAAGAAGACTAAAGTTAAGATACTTTTCTGAGGAAAGCCCCAGAGAGCAAGGGCCCCATGCTGTTTCCCTGCTCTCTCTCTGTAGTTCACAAGCTGTAGAGACTTTCTAATAAACACAGTCAGACATTCAATGCAAGAGCACATCCTATTTATTCAGACTGTTTTCAGAAGGGAAGGTGTCAGGCTGGGAACATATATTAGCTTTCATATTTCTCCCATTTACCCCCAGTTTATGTTTGGGGGAGTCATTCAGATGGAAATCTCCCATTTCTGTCTCTTCCTCTCCCTTTATTGCTCCCCAAGTCATTAACCTTTAGCATATTCAGGGCGCATTCTCGTCATTTCCCACTGCCTGGCTAGGTTCAGTCACCTCCTGATCTTGATGCCTGAAAAACTTCTACCCCAAAAAGCATAGGCTGCTCTTCTCCTTTGTCAGTAAAGCGAGGTGCTGACTTCAGTGTGGGACGTGTCCTCCCTGAACCTGCAAATGGGTGACCTGATAGCTGAACTTCGCTGAAACTGCGTCCCTGGCAGTTGTCACCGTGGTTGACAGAGGCCGGAGGAGCCTCACCTTCCCACATGGCTGGGCGGCTTTCACAGCCTCTCTACAGATAAGTGGGTCTCGAAATGAGTGATGCAGTTTGCCCAGAAGCGCAAAGGAGAGGATGGAAAGTTCCTCATGTCGTGGAGACCCCAGCAGCTAATTAACAGTAATGATGTGCTCCAGATCAAGTCCTTGACCACAGCCTAGCCTTCTGGGCACGACCCAGGGAATCCAAGGGAACACAAGGCAGCTCATTGAGCTCAAGTATGCACACATGGAAAACTGCCACTGAAGCCATCGTTTTTTTGTACTAAAATCATTTCAGCTTACTGAGAAAAACTTAATTCTTCCCATATACGCATCAACAAACAACTCAATCCCACCCACGAGTATGCAAACAAGTGTGGCAGTTACGCCGAGTATTTCTCCTTCTGGCTGCCAAGTCAGAAAGGAAGGTTGTTTCTGTGATTTCTATTTTTAAATGCTTGGGAGGTGCTCCAATACTACTGCTAGGGGGACTGTGTAATACCTAGACTCAGTCTGAAAGAGCTCCAAGAGCGGTGCAAGCACGAGCTGGAAGAGCCGAGTGCTGAAATTCTCCATCTAAATGATATTCCAGAGCTGTACCTTGAGTGAGTGTGACCTCCTCGAGCTCAGCTACCATGCTGGTTGCAAGCAGGCTGAAAATATCCTAGCCACGTTCGCACAGCCTTGTTGCGTGCGAAACCCAGCCCATTAAAACACAGCCCAAACCTTGCCCGCTCGTCCTTACCCTTTTCTATTCCGGGCTGCGGTGAAGGTGTCACTTCTTTGGGAAGATGCTGGAAGAAAAGGCCTGTTGTTTGGGATGGGAGGCGCCTTGCATGATGTGCTGCACGAAGGTGTCTGCTGTGAAGGCTGGATGTGCAGAAACGATGAGTTGGGTGTGTGCAACGGCGGGTGGGAAACCCAGCCGTGGGGAGAAGGAGCTGGTGAGGAGAGGGCAATGGTGGATGAGGGTGGGAGAGGCAGACGTTGAGGAACAGGGACCGAGACTTCCCCTCTCCAGCTGTTGATTGGGCCCAGCTCTGGCTGAAAGTGCAGCTTCAGTAGACCCCAGTAATCTGATCCAAATGCTTGCTGGCTTTGCTGATATTGAGAAAAGGGACTTTTGTAAGCTAACTTGTGATCGATGTTGATTCAAGGATAGTAACTCTTTCAGTGATAATAATTGAGGTTAGTGGCAGTGACGGGGCTTACAAAAATCACTGTTGGGTGTAAAGCACCTCAAGCCAAAGTCAAGGTCATCCTTTGGTTGACCTAGGAGGATGAGAGTTGCACTTAACCACTGACTTGATCCCGCTATTAGAGCTTGGTCTGCAGGGCCAAATGAGCTGAACTGAATGCAGACCCTGTGGGAGGAGGTAAAGCTGTCAAGCCTCCTTTCTAATTCCTTAAAATTTGCATGGCTCAGGTCAACTTAGCTCCAGGGTATTTGATTCAATAGCTTCTTTAAAATGATGCTGTACAGCTGGTTCTAATGCAGGAGATTCCTCAGACCTGGCCCAGTAAGAGTCCTAAAGAGCTTCCTGGTCTGTGCTGAGAGCCAGCAATGTGAATCAGCTTTATACCAAACCTGGATATACCTAATGTCAAGAAACCTCCAGCTACTCTTTTAGCAGAGCCCTTTGCCTTGCTGGTACAACCCAAAGTGAGTAGCACTAGGAGCCAGAGCGGAACTTGGCCCACGATGCTAACAGGAATCAGAGTCACAGAAAGGAGGTGGTGCAGCAGAAGCAAGCAGAGGGTGTAAGTTAAGACCAGAAATGAACCTTCCTGTTTGCTTTGCCTGCTCCACACCTTCCCTGACCCCTCAACTTAGATATACCTGTGGCTTAGCGCCCAGTCTCTCTGGAACCACTAATTTAAATCCGGGCAGGGTTGACTCAGCCCCTCTGTAATTTTGAGGTTGAATGAAACTGTAAAACCAAAGATTTTGTGGCAAGGTGTTTGCCCCAGTGTCCTTGACCCAAATTGTCTCAGTGCTTTTTTGTACGTGGCATGCTGAGCTGATTGCCGTCCTCTGAGCGGCTCTTCATCTTTCTAATGCATTAGTTGCATTAATTACTCTAGTGCCTTGGTGTCACTGAATGAGCCACGTGTTTTGAGGGAGGTAGGGTATATCCACATCTTCAGCGAGTGCTAATTGCTGCAATTCTAGTGCCATTCCTGGAGTTATGATGATTTAAATGAGCTGCTCATTAGACATTGGCATTAAAATTCACAGCGGTGCCTTGACCTCCTTGTTTAAGGATTATTAGCTGAGATAAATGAATATGAAAGAAGTCTGTGGGAAATTCAAAAAGGATAAATCTGAATATTTTTCATTATCTGTCCAGCTGAAAGCAGGTTGATTTTTTTTTGATTGTTTTTGTTTTGTTTTTGTGTGGAAAGAAAAATACATGGGTGTCAAAATGTGTCCCCACCCATGCTTTTAAAACTCGCTCTTTAACTTTCTAAACTTAAGGACAACCTTATGTGTTTTTCTTAAAAAAAGAAAAAATAAAATATTGCTAAAAATATTATTGACCTGAAAGCTTTGACTGCCAAGATTCAAGCCTCCAAGCATGCTTTTATAGCCAAGTTACAAATCCATGAAAAATAGATTCATTGTCTAAGTATAAATTAACTTGAACATCTCTAAGCCAAGATCCATGATTCCTTTATGTTTCAAAATGAAATGTCTGTTCTTCCCCCTCTTCCCTCCCAACTATTACAAATGCTGTCTACAAAAGCTAGATATAGAGTCAAATGCTGCTCAAAAATAACGTAGGTTGTTAGAAGATAAAGCTCTCTAGCATAAAAACACTCAAAGGAACTTATCCTTCATTTCTTTTCTCCAAAGGTCTTCCATGCTCCAAATGAAATAATAAAAACTGACTCATGATATTGCTAAATCCAGTTGTCACTAAGTGCACTCCGGAGCAATAGCAGCAGCCACAGTAGTATTTAGCTTGTTGCTCAGGGGTCTACTTAGTTACTTTTCTGCAAATAAAATTCCAGCCCCATGGGACTAAGATTCGCTAGGTCTGCGGGACTCCTGGTGGGAAGTCCACATCCCTTTTTGGATGTCCTCCTCGAGCGGGTCCGTAGGCTGAGGCCTCTCCAAACGTGGTGCGTTTCCAGCACACGCAGCTATCGTTGCAGAAAGCACCTCCTGTGTCCCAGTGTAGCTCATGCATGACCCTGGCTTCGGAACCCGCCTCCGTCGGAAACCAGCTGCTTTTGGCAGCGCTAGGCAGCTCACACCGGCCTTGTTGCTCAAGTCCCCAGGGTGCAGCTGGGCTCCAGCATCAGTGGGCACAGGGTTTGGAGGTGACCTGTGGTAGTTCCAGTGCCGCCCGGCCCATCAGGACTTCTGTTCTGGCCCGTGCAGCAGCTCCTGTCCCACCGCGCTCTGTCCTCCTGCTCTGCACAGTCCTCCTGGTTCCCCATCCTTCCTGCCAGAGCCCTCCTTCCTCCAAAGCCCTTTCCCCACTAGCACGACCCACTCCTTCCAAAGTCCCTCCACAGAGTCACCCCAGAAGCCCCCACCTCTCCCCACTATACATTTGGCCACTATATGTTCTGGCACTGGCACTGGCACTGGCACTGGCACTGGCACTGGTTCTGCCTGCCCACTACCTGCTGCTGTTAATCTAGGGCCAGGCTCGGCCCTAAATGCCAAGCCCCTAGTCCTGCTCCCGGGGAAATTCAGAAAACCTGGCTCAGCCTGAGCTCCCTGCAGATCTGCGCAGGGCTCTGAAAGAAGAATTTGCCTCCTTTTTTGGAGGAAAACTCAACCTCTGGTAGCTCTCTTCAAGAGGCAGGTTTGGTTGCTGGGAGCAGCCTTTGGGAGCTGTGAAATCTGTAAGTATTTTTTTTTCCTATCACAATGGCTGCAGCGTAAAACTGTTTATATTTTAGATATTCCCATAGCAACATCTTGTCAGCATTATTTTTGCTAAAAAAGCTGTGTTTTATCTGTGGTATTTACAGTAAAGTCTATAAAATATCACTCATGGAAGGCGCTTCCAAATGCCTTTGACAAAAATAGGGAAATCAGGGCTGATGGCATTTTAAACAGCTGGATAAAGTTGCTGGCAGTTGGTAGCACAAAAAGAGAGAGCAGACAAAATAGATTTTTAGTGTAAAACTTCTGAAGAATTAGTAAGCAATTCAAGGGTGCAATTAGGATGAGAATCACTATCTGCACCAAGGAGATAGTGCCCATATTTCACTATACTATTTCACTATTCATAGCTATTTTTCTGTGCAGATCTGTCCATGTGGTCTTAGCAGAGGCCGCTTTGGAAATGAATCAAACCACAAAAAAGGCACTTTCAGTGTGCAATAAGGGTGTCCACGTGGGCAATTGAACCACAGTAGCTAATTTCACGCCCCGGCCTGCGTTACAGCAGCTTCCCCAAAAGGCAGCGAGTGCTTTTTTTTGCAAGGCAGCTTGCAGTTGAGGCGCGAGACCGGAAGGACTCCCAGGATGGAGACGTGGTCGGTGTCACTCGCAGGCTGCGAGAGCTTGAAGTGACAGAAGAGGAAATGACTCAGGCTAAGAGAGGAGTATCAGCCAATGGCACTATTTATTAAAGGGGGTAAAGGGGGAAGAAAAACCCTCGTAACATCATGGAGTCAGTGCAAAATACTAATATTTGCAAGGAGTTAACTTGCTGGTGTGAATCAATAGGTCAGAGGCTCCTGTGTTTAGCGCATAGGTGGACAGCAGCTGTGATCTTTTTTTCCCCATCCTTCCCTCCCTTTTCCTCCTCTCCCACTCTTTTCCTTGTCTGCAAACTCTGGATTTCCACAGAAACTGAAACAGGGATCTTGCCTCCTCCCCCATTAGGGTCTGCAGAAGGAGGTATCTGCAAATGAGATGCTATAAAGTCCGTACACAGCCATGTGCAGCCTTCCTGTGTAGTAATTGTTCAGTTGTGGAGCTGATCTTCAAGTTACGCATTTGCTGTGCACACAGAATATAAAATTTGGGAATAGAACTGTAAGCAATATAATTGTTATTACTCATACCAATTTGTAAATGCACAGCAGCGGCATAATCGCTTACATAAGCCTGAGACAATAAGCTGAAATTAGAAATGCCTTTAAATGAGCAAAGCCAGTTCAAAATGTAATTTGTAAAATCCCTTCACACAAAGAGATTTCCAAGCCACTGATGCACCCTATGCACCGAGCCACGTTTCACTCCCTTTTGATGAATGTAGTTGCATCAGAAACAGAGCACATTTTGAAAAAGACTTCATTCATGTTGTGCAAACTTTGCAAACTTTACAAAACACAGCAATTCAGAACCTGCAGCAAAGGATTTTTTTTTTCCCTAACCAAAGTTAAATGGGCAGTGAATTTATTAGTTGACATTTGGGCAGGATTTTGAGGTTACCATTGCACCTTTTATGCTAAGTATAGGCAACGAAGGAGGATTTAGGTAAAGGTACAGTGATTTTGTGTAGAAGCCATAAAGGGGTGGAGGACAAATAAGGAGTTACTTATTGCTGTTCATGGGCAAGGGCACCCAACTTTGTTGAACACGAGTTTGAAAATTATCCTGCTCGTGTTAGACTTTGCAACACGGGCTTCTTCCTCAAGTTTCTGAGCTACTTGGTTGCTGTAAATATGGAATGTTTAATTTGTCCCAAGTTTTCTCTGCTTTTCATGCTTGTTTGCATCGCAAGTTTACCAGAGAAGGAGTACACTTTGAGAAAGCGTGTTTGAAAAAGACAATAGCATCTCTTAAGGGGTGAGCAGGGAGTCTTGATGTGACTTCAATAAATGCCACACAAAATATTTCAAACATTTGTGAGAACTACTTCTTGAAATGCTGCTAAAGAAAAGATGCATTCCTCCCCTGCCCCCACATCTCTAAAACTCTGCTTTGCTATGTTAAACCTTTGTCGATTATACATTCAGTGTAGGATTTGAGTACTTCAGCTTAAACCAAAGCATTGAAAATTCAAATAATAAAATTCCTTCTCTCTTTTATAGAACAGCTTGCCTGAATAAAAATACGTGCCTCTTACTATAAAAAAAAATCTCATTTCCACAATCTAATCCTCTACTTTCGTTATAGCCAGACCTTCCCTCAAGCCCTGCTTCTGCCATAGCACAAGAGCTAGACACACGTGTTTCAGAAGAGTGGCCGCAATTAAACAGTCGTGAGTGAAACCTTCCTTGTTTCACTGTGACCACGTACACTGGTGTGCACATATCCTGTCAACTGCAATATTTGGGTCCAATTAAAATGTGTGTGTCTGTTCGTACAGGTGGAACACATCTGTGTATGTGTGCACGTGCGTATAGGCACCTCTGCTCCGCAGCCCAGGGGAGGCAGCGGGATAAACAGCACTGCCTTTTCTAGGCTTTCTGTTAGCATCTGCTTCTGCAGGAGTCGATTCATTCTCCCTGCTGCCTTCAGCGTGTTGCTGGGCAGGCGCTACGTTCATCCCTGTTTGAACAGCGTCTTGCACAATCGGTCTTCTGAATAAGATTTTACTCTCTGATTACTGCAAGCTAATGTATGTGATTGATGGAAGTTTATTACTCACCTAGCCAGTCTTTATCTGGTTTCTCTTTAAAACAAGGAAACCGTAGAACAGAAGAATAGGCTGCCAGTCAGCTGAACTGTATTTCTGTAGGAGCTGCAAAGATGGATAAAGCTACAAAGTTCAAATGCTACTGTGGACTTCTGTTTTCCAAAAGTAAGTTCTAACACAATCAGGTTTTCTTCCAAATTAAAAAAAAAAAAAGAAAAAAGAAAAAAAAAAGAAAAAAAGAAAACGAACAACCCCCCTCAAAATAACAGGAAATAATTGGCTTGAGCATGATAGAAAAATGAAATTTCAGACTGATTTATCTCCCAAAGCTCAGGGAAACTTAGATTTGAGCTTCTTTAAGGTGCTTCTCTCTGTCAAAAGGAGAGCCTTGATAAGTCTGTAAGAGTGATGCAAGATGATACTGGTTCCACAAAAGCAGGAGCTGAAGAAGTATCATGGAGTCATGCAGACCAACGAAAAAAAAAACTAAAGATTTGCAAAAGTAAGTCAGAAATTACTCTTTCATTTAGGAATCTCAGTGGCAAGGGGGAATTTTCATCTCAAAGAGTGCTATTGAGAAAAAGAGCAAGCTAAGCTCATTCCCTGCTGCCTTCTGTCAGCCTGACTGTAGGCTCCTAACAACTGTTTGAGATCATGAGAGCGTCTAGCTTTGAGATGATGCAGCAAGAACCAAATGGAAGAGTAGAAGGCAGACGGGGATGTAAGGAAGTAACCTTGCACAGCATGTTTTAACTGTCAAGAAAGCGTGAGTTAAGTGACCTAAATGAACAGGGTGTTGGGAGTTGTTTTTATTATGGGAAATGTGAGAGAAAAAAAAGCAAGAGAGAGGAGAGAAAAAATTCCTGCCTTTCTTATTGCCCATTCCCCAGAAATCTCTTTGTTCTATTTTTCCACAACCACAAGCCCTACATAAACATCAGCATCCTCACTAATTATGTATGTCAAGGTGCTTCGAGAACTGCCTGGAGGCCAAATATATTCCCTGGTGTCCTGAAGCCTCCGTTCCAGGGTCCCTCCCTCGTTGTAATTGCAGGGTGAGGGCAGGGGCAACAGTCTTCAGGGGCTTATTTTTGGCCAGTGACACCATTTGTCCAGTGCCACATCGCAGTCCTCTAGCATCTTCCGTTCGTGAATCCCAGGCAGACTGGTAAATTTTACCAGTGGGTAAAAGAGGGATTGCAGGGGAATTCTTCCAAAGCCAGCAAGTGGTGAGATGCCTTGCATATGAGGAACTGTCCTTCACAAAAAGCAGAACTATACCTATGTACGTCTTTGTCTTCTTGCTGGGTAGAAAATAAGGGCCTGCTCCTGTGCCTGCACTGATGGATTGCCGCCTTTGCCATTGGCATCGTTGGGCGTTCAGCCTTCCCCAGCCCTGCTCCCTGCTGGACAAGGCTGTTCTCCTCCTCAAGAGCTGTGGCTGCACGGCTGGTGGTAGAGGCAGCTGAACCTGTGCGGCTGGAAGCGTCTCCTGCAGAGATGGAGCAGCCTCAGCAGAAGCTTTATACCGCAAAGCTTAACTCAGAGTGCAGCGTGAAGTTAGATTTAGTAGCCCTAGCAGGTGACTCTTTTATAGGCATGTAAAAGCTTGAAGTCATTCAAGCCAGAGTGGTCCTAGTGCTCCTGCCAATCAGCAGCCCCAGGACCCCTGGTTGCAGGGGAGCTCCGGATCTTGGTCCTGTAGCTCCTGCCCATCAGCAGCCCCAGGACCCCTGGTTGCAGGGGAGCTCCGGATCTTGGTCCTGTAGCTCCTGCCCATCAGCAGCCCCAGGACCCCTGGTTGCAGGGGAGCTCCAGATCTTGGTCCTGTAGCTCCTGCCCATCAGCAGCCCCCAGGGCCCCTGGTTGCAGAGGAGCTACAGGCCTTGTAACCCGCGGGCCGCGTGGCGCAAGTGCTGTTCAGCAGCAGTCACTCGGGGGCCTTTGAAAAGCCAGAATGCGAATCAGCGATTCAAAGGGCAAATGTGGGACGGAGATGGGCGTTTTGGCAAGGGGACAATGGAAGGACCTGTCACATTAGCGCTTGACAGGCAAACTGTGCGCCTCTAAATGCCCCCAACCTGACTTATAAAAACTTTGGGGATGCTTGTGTCCCTCTGCACATCTCCTGGGAAACTAACTTGACCTATTTACTGCATTTCCTTCCCAAAATGTATGTGGCAGATTTCTCAGGAAAGTCTCAACAAAATCTGACAAGTAGTAGAAATAACTGATTAGGGAAATTTAATTCCCCCACTCACTCTGATATAAGAACCCGACATAACAAAATTTTGACATACAATGTCTTATCAGGGTCTAGTTCTGATCTCACTTCTGGCAGGGTCATTGCCAAGTAGCTGCTTTGACTTAAGTACCGTTACTTTAGTTTATACAACCAAATTCTGATGTAAAATGTTGCATAAAGATGTTGCATACTAATCTCTCTCTTCAGTTTCTTGTTGATAACCGCGAAGCTCTTGACTGCTGTGAAATAGCAAAATGGAATTTAGTGGATGTGTGCAATGCTTTGGATCACAAAACCTTTTCTTGTTTTTTTTTGGTTTTTTTTTGTTTTTTTTTTGTTTCCTCTGTTCTGTATGTATACCTATATAATATTTTGCAAGGCATATTTCTCCAAACGTGGCCTGGCTGTGAAGACGACTCTAGCAGTATTTCAGTGAATATCTTTTAGAATTGCTGTCTCGAGTGCCATGTCGGTTTAAAAAACGATGGTACAGAACTCTGTAGGCTTTCGGAAAGTGGGGGGCCTGCCTTGTGTGCTCTTCTAACCAACCAAACTTGCACCTTCACGGCTAAATATTTGGAAATTTATTTTGCATTTGTAAGAACAATTAGTGAGGGGGGGGAAAAAAAAAAAAAAAGGAGCATTTTATAAACCAGTCAATAGTTGATCATATCCTTCTCGCTTTCCTTGGGAAGCAGTTCCTCGAGGCTCGATTCCTCTCCCTCGTGACTGCTCAGGTGACTGCGGGCCAAGTGACTGCGGGCCAAGGCCTCTGATGTAACTGGCACTGAACCAGCGTTAAACCAGCGCGCGTGGATGCTGGACCGAGCGCGACGGGGCCACCTTTCCAAGACACCGTCCTCAGCTAAAATACTTTTGCCCCTCACCGAGCAGCCGCTGCCTGTGAGGCCTCGGAGGTCAAGTTTCCTCTCCAAGAGCAGGATACGGAGGTGCTGACTTGGGTATTTCCTTCGGGCGACGCGTCTATTTAAAGCGCGCGCGGCCACTTGCCGCTTACCGCAAGGCTGGTTATGGGGCGCGCGGGCCGTTCCCCTGGGCTCGAGCCCCGCGACCTCGTCTCGGCGAGCAGATGCTCCCGCATCCCGTTCGCTCAGGGCTCGCGCAAAACGCAGACACAGCTGCCTGGGCACCCCTTTCCCTCCCAGTCCCAGCTTTGCCCAAGGCTCTGCCCCGTGGCATGGAAAAGCAGCTGGATGCTCTAGTGCCGCTTTTTTAATCTGTGCTCTGCTGCACAAAGGAGCCTCAGAAAGGCCTATGTGCTCCGACAACGCGGAGCCCTTCAGCCCACAGTGTCCTGCACAGTTTTGCGTGCGTGGTCGCTGCTTAGGGTTTTTCACTTTTCCGTGAGGAATTCTGTCATGGGTGTGCAATCACGTGCAAGCCATTAGCTCCTTTCACCAGAGCCGTAGATTTTTCTAAAAACAGTGGCGCTCTTTAGAAAAGCACTGAAAACCAGCATTTTAGCGCGGAAGGTGATCCAGCGCCTTCATACCGCAGAGCGCGTCCGCGGCTCTCTGACGCGCAGTGTATTTGATCCCTAGAGAGCGGGGGCGGCCTCAAAACTCTTCCTGCTTCAGACTCAGGGATGTGCAAGAAAACGTTGAGCAGGTGCTAACGCAGACGCATGGAGGAGGTTGAGCAGGGCTCGTCTTGTGTCTGCACAGCTGGTGGGTGTTGGGGAACGAGGACAAGCGAACGTGCCGCAGAGGCCCAGGTCGCCCTGGCCGGCAGGGTTACGCCAGCCGAAAACCTGGCTCCACGCAGGCTGTGAGGGAATTTCCTCGACTTTTCTCCCCCTTCCCCTTAGAAATAAATGACTGCTGCGTGTTTTCCATTTTCCTATAAGCTTTCTATCCAATGACCCAAACACTCCAAAATAAACACGTACATTTCCTTCCTTGGTACTCCGTGTCAGGATCTATTTAAACTGCCTCTGCAACTGAAAGTGATCCTACAAATCCCATGGCTGCGATTAAACAGAAGTTTCTTTCATTTTTGAAACCATCTCTGAGGACACGTGTTGCAACTCAGCAAAATTTCCAGTGTTACTCACGCTCTTGCAAGGATTTGGGGAGCATTTCCTAAGGCTGTAGGGTGCTATTAGCATCTGCTAGCTGCTGTGAGACAAATTCTGCTGTAGCTTATTCTAATTCAAACCTGGATTAAAAGCAGACGTTTCTGGTCAATTCTGAATGTGTAAGTTCATAGATGCAAAGGGGAACCTTCTAAAATGAAATGGGAAGAAAACTGAATTACATGGCAGCAAATTAAGAGCTCTGATATTGGCTACGGTGACCTTTTCTTAAAGCAAAATTCTAGAACTGGAGCGTCTGTACAAGGGTGGGAAGGGGAAAACAGGTAACCGAGCTGGTGTAGATGTATAGAACTGCCTTCTCTGTTTATTTGTTCATTATCATTTCTGCGGCAGTGATAACATCCAGAGGCCTAAGACTGAAGAACTGTTCTGCAGGTTGCTGTATAATGCCTGTATTAACATCTGCAATGTATTAGTGCTGCCCACTGTCTCTTTTGCCGGTGCCACTTTTGCCAGTCCAGCTCCTCGAGGGACGAGGTCTCCTGGGCTGGTCCGGATCCCTGAAAAAGGTGACTCCGAAGGCTGCCCTGGGACTCTGCTCCCAGGTCCCTGGGGCGAGTGGAGGGCTGTGGCAATGCATCCTGCCCAAGAAAAATCCGGAATGTTACCACTGCTGGAACGGTCTTCACCTCTTCAAAAAGTGTACAGTTTTTGTGCGTTGTCCACAGCTCGAGCAAAACACTTGGTTTACAGGTCTAGAGAAAAGAGGCAAAAGACTGTTGGGATGGAAAAAGGGACACAGCTTCCAAAGTGCTGACAACATTTTGATTTTTTTTTCCTAAAGTAAAACGTCTGCAGCAAAAGAGTAGCTGTCTTGGAAAGAAAATGTTTCATTCTTTTTCTCTTTATGCAACATTTTAATATTTTTCCATGTGTTTCTGATTATTGGAGGGTGATGTATAGTTTTACCAAACTCCAGAGAAATAAAACTCTTGGTTAACGGGAGATGAGTCGTATCCCAGAAGTTTTAGGAATAGACAGGGATGTGAGGGGAGGCCTGTGACGCTGGAGCGTAGGCAGCGTGAAGGTGAGAACCCGCCAGCCATAGGCAAGTGACAGAGCAGGGCTGAGCTGCAGAGCATGGCAAAAGGCGAAGTGAATCCAGCCTTTTGCTCCGGTACCGCTTCCAGCTGGGCTCGCCCGCTGACGTGGTGCTTCCAAGCAGGACTGGCCTCGGTGAAAGCAGAGCTTCTGCTCGAGGTGAAGGGCTCGTGGCAGCCGTGAAGCGGCAGGGCCTCCTCGGGATCTCCGCAGTTCTCCCCGTTCCAACAGACTGCTCGAGTCCTTCCTCCTAGGGCTTCTGTTTGGTGCCCCAAGGGCACGGGTGCCGTGCGATGGTGAAGCTCCACTGCATCCAAAGCTCGTCTTGCCCCGCTGAAGGAAACTCTTTGCTCCCTGGAGAGAATTTGCAGTATCGAGTAACAGAATTTAAGCACCTAATTGCTTGATTTAGAGAGGCAATTTGGACACTCCACCGATTTTCCAAACATTTCTGGGCCTAATCTGAACGAATCCCATTAACTTCAATGGGCTTTGGCTGATGTCCTACATACACAAAACTTGAAAAATTATGCTTAAAAGAAATACCAGAGTTAAATAGGGAGCTCTTAACAATTCTTTTTTTTTTTTTTTCTGTATTTTAATTTAGTGGTTGCATGCTGACAATATAATTAGAGAGATGCTATGTTAATTAATGCCAGATGACATTGGTGGGATGGCAAAAGCATCTAGCTTTCTAAAGAATACTTCAGAGCTCAACTGTTCCTCCACCCCATTTTTTTAGCAGAGGGACATATTCAAAATTAGAAAGTCAGAGACAGCTGAACTAAACCAAACAACAACTCGTTTACAAATACCAAGAACAGGCTGTATCTTAGCACGGGACTTTCAAGCCAAATCTACCATTATTGCAGAAAAAAAGTATTAACCGTGTTGTCTGCAGCTGAGCAGCTACTCAAGCCGAAGGAGCAGAACTTGCTTTGTCCTGTATATGGCCGAGCATTTGAAAGGCAATTTCCTCTTTCAGGCCTGTGGATTTCTTGGGATCCATCACCAAATTTTGCAAGAATTTGCGGACAGTGATGAGAAGGTTCACATGAGGTGTGAGTCTGTATCTGCAGCATTCATATGCCCCATGAGTCCAAATGTGCTAGACTTTAATCCATACGTGGGAAATTACTAAGGAGATCCATGCCACCAAAGAAAATGTGAAGGGAGACTAAAATTAAAAACACATGAAAAGCATTGCCTTTATTTTAACATGAAATAACATTTAAAATTATATCAATCTACCTATCTGTTGTATTTGTAAGGGCATTTACACTCCTCTAGCTAAGACTCTTTGACAAGTTCTTCTGTAGGTGGTTTGATCAACGATAGCGCAGCATAGCAAAGTCTAGAGGATTTTCTTAAAAGTCTTAAATTTACTTGCGAGGAGATAAGGAGAAGAGAGCAGCTGAAGGCTGCCGTATCCCAAACGCCATGGATATCTCACCCTGTTCACACCTGACATATAGGACCTTACTCTAGAGCAAACTACATGCTCAATATGAACTCAGGCAGCCAGATCTAATGTGTTCAAAAGAAACTTTGCCATGCAAATGCTTTACATTTGCAGGCTTGATGCTGAATCTGGCACAAAATGTCATAATGCTGGGCTAAAAGCATGAAACCACCATTAGTCCCAGTGGCCTCTGGCTAACTGAACTGAAATATAAGGGAAATGAACAGAAATATAACCATGGCTGGCCTGGATCAAATGTATGAGCAGCGGCTCCCTGACAAAGCCTATGTCACAACTGGTCCCTATCCTAATATTTTAATGTCTTGCAATCTTGAAGCTGTACAAACCCACTTCTCCACCTGTAGTAAATCTCTGCTGGCTTTGCATCTGCTTTGCATGGAGTTAAATGCCAGGAAAAAAAAAAAAAAAAAAAAAACAGGAAAAATTAACTCAAATCCTGTCTCAGCTTGTTAACAGAGACAGTCAGACAGGGAAATCTTGAGTGTTTATCTTGAGGCTGGAGCCATGTATCACGTTTCCACCAGCACCCCCGATTCCTGACGGGCAGGTGGTGAAAGCTCATGCATCTTGAAATCTAAAATGTTTTTGACTTTACTGGATAAAATTTAGGACTAGGTAAATCTGAGGACAGTGAATATGGCTGGTGGGATTACACCTGCATTTGGGTTTATTGTTTGATATCATAAGGGAAGCATCTTGTCAGATTAAGGGGCTCCGTCTGCCAATTTGTCCTGAGAGCCTTTGAAGATCATATCCATGAAGGATACAGATAACCCAGCCTGGAATATTCTAATGTGAAGAGGCCTTCAAACTGATGAATATTCTTTAACTTAATAAAAGTATTTAGCACAAAAGTGTTTGAGGATTTGCGTGTGTGTCTTTTGCCTGTGTAGATTTGCACTGAAGGAACAATCATTAACAGGCAGTTGGCAACACACAGAAAGCACCAGCAAAATCTAGGTGGTTTTGCATCCCTTGTTTAGACTATTCAACAGATTTCAATATCAATACAACATACAGGTTGGTGCTTAATATACTTTGATCAGCTCTTTTATTTCTGTTTCTTTTCCAACCACTTTACCCAGAAGGTATTTCTTCTAGGAGAAATTTAGTTAAACAGCAAGTTCATAACAACAGACATTTAGAAGCAAATCTGTGGTCAACAACAACAAAAAAATCAAGAAGCTTTGCATTCCACTTTTTTCTTCCCAGCATCCCAGCAGTTCATTTTTCCCCTCCAACCCTTTGCAAAAATTACAGTTTTTATATTTCGTTGCAGCAGTGCAAAATGCGGCAATCCAAGCTGTAATCAAGACCTCAAGTTTGCACAGAGAAGGATCTACCCCAGCCTGTCCCTGGATACTTTTCTGATTCTGACTATTCAGACTGTGGGTTTAAGGACGAGCAGCTTCTGTCCGCACGCAGCTCTGCAGACCAGAGCAAGCCACAAGAGCTGCTTGTGGAGCACGAGCACTTCGCGCAGCGCTGGGCGGGCTCGCCCGCTACGCTGGCGTTTTCCTCCTGCCTTAGAACGAACCACAACATTTCAAATAGTTTTCCTGGGGGGTGGGGGACCTAACACAAAAGTGAGATCCTGCTCTCTGAAAACAGCTGATGGGGGCATTTACCTCGGTTACTGAACATCCGCATGCAAATCCTTTCCCTGCCTGCTTCACACCACAGATTGGAATGTGGGTTTCCCACATCCCAAGCTTGCGGTTTTACCACCAGGCTGCTCCTTCTTTGAAAGCTGGGCTTTCTTCGGCCTTCGGCATCTGCTCATGTGAGCCGGCCCGCTCCGAGCCGCACCGTTTCAGGTTTTAACTTTAACTTGTCAGACCGTTTCAGATGTCACACTTGCGTGGAGTTTCGTGACTGCTTGATGCGAAACTACCTGATAAGAGGATTTAACGCACAGACAGAAAAAAATGACCAAGTCACTAGGGGAGGAGAAAAGGGGATCATGAAATGCTTCTCAGCTTCCTTTCATTTCTCTTTTCTTTCTGTTTTCTTTTCCTAGCAGTTCATGGTGATATATAGACACCCGCTGTTGATGACAATCTTTACACAAACTCCCGCAGGAGCCCATAGGATTTTTGCCGCCGATTTCGACGACGGAAAAGGCTTGAAGAACGCGAGAACAGCTCGTCTGCTCTTCCCAAGGCTCCGTTTGCACAGCCAGCACCTCCACACAGCCGCCGTTTTCCACCCGGGCCTTAATACCTGCGCGTCAGGGAGCCGCTCGGAGCAGGGGCTTTCGTCTCCTTTGCGAGCATCCATCACAGCCAGGCGGCTTCCAAACTAGATGGCCTCATCCCAAAGGGTTAACGCCTTGCGCGGCTGCCGCCCAGGAGCGCCGCGTGCCTGCGCTGCCAGGACGGCCGGAGAGGAGCCCCGTCGCGCGCAATTAGGGAGAACAAAGCTCCGCGCTTTTAAATTAAAATTCTCCAGCACCAGATGTGTAGACACACTGTATTTATTTCTGACCTTCCAATTGGAGAGGGAAAGCAGAGCTGGCCAAATTAATCCCTGGCGTAACCCGGCTGACATCACGGGAGTCACCCTCGGGATAAGCTTGAATGCGCTGTGTCTTAGGCACAATGACATAAATACCTCAAAAAACAAAAAAAAAATCATACCCCTTTGGATGTAGCACAAGCTTAGGGATGACCCATGCAGTAGATCTAATTAGATCAATTAGAGGGAATTAAGTTTTTGGCCTTTTAATGAGAAAGCAGGCTCCACCGTGCCGTTGTCAGCTTTCTGCTCAAGATACATGTTTATTAAGTCGTACAGAGAAGCCTGGTAATTAACAAAAAGCCTCGTGTTTAATTTTGGCAATTATTAAGAGTTAGCGCTGATATTGTTTTGAACATTGGCCAGTGTTTCAAGTGTTGGGGCAATTCTGTAATTCTGCTTTCATGACCTTTCCTTGACCCATTAAGTGTTCAAAAAAAAAAAAAAAAAAGAGAAAAAAAGAACGTTTCCTTCTTGTTTACACGGCGAGCTCCTTGCCCAACAGACAGCACGGCCCCCCGGCTAGAGACGGAGGTGCAGCGTTACCGGGTTTTTACACG
>VZSV01000089.1:1625247-1636457 GCA_013398735.1 Nothocercus julius
ACAAAAATCAGGGAAGTCTCCCGGAATTCCTCTTGGGACTTAAGGAGGAAGCCGAGCAAGGGAAAATAAAAAGCTATATTCTTCAGAAAACACTCCTCAGCCCTTTTGCTGTAATTAATGTATAGCAGGCAGTTTGTTATTATTATCATTATTTTTTAAAGGACTTTCTGGGATTGCTGTCTTTCAGCTTCACGTGTGCACCGGGATAATGTAGATTTTACTTTGCAAAGTAGCATCCCCTCTCTTGGTGCCAGCGTGTGTGCGCAATCCTGGGAGGAGGAGGAGGAGGACGATGGCTTTTCCTGTAATAGTAAACGAATTAGGAGAGTGAATGAGAGCACAGGAGCTGCCGGCACTTGACCCTCTCCGCTTAACGTTGGTTTCTTTGTTATCAGGTCTGCTGAAAAATGACAGAGTATAAGCTTGTTGTCGTTGGAGCTGGTGGTGTGGGCAAGAGCGCCTTGACGATACAGCTAATACAAAATCACTTTGTGGATGAGTATGACCCTACGATAGAGGTGAACGGCTTCACTTTTTTTTTTTAATGAGAAATTATCAATAAATCATTTGAATTGATTACACTTTGCCACAAAAACAACACAAAAAATATAGGAAAAGTCTCTGTACAGGAAAAAGGATCAGAGATAAAGTCTCAACACTGCACCAATATTAGACAGTGAATCACATTACTTTTGCATCTGGTGATGGGTCAACAGCTGCAGAACTACCTAGCATTTTCATCAGCTAAAATGTGGTCTTGCCATCTCTTGTTGGGCAGTTTGAGTACCTGTTTTTGTGATTTTGGTAACAGAGCATCTGTCAAGCTCATTTAAAGGCGCCTGTCAAAGCTGATTTTACATGTAACCTACAAATGTCTTAAATGCAACTTTCCCTTTTGATCTCAAGGAGAAGCTGTACTCCTGAAATGTACCTGTCAACTTTCTCACCTCTTATCATTAGGATCTGTTTCGCATGGTTAGAAATGTGTTCTGGGATGCTGTGATGAAGGAGACAAAATCTGGAGCTTGATTTTTATTTATTTTTTTTTAATTTTTACATGCCAGTACATGTTGCTGTGTATTTAGAAAAAATGTTAAAAGGTAGCTGCTGTGGTGACTTCTTTGAAATACATGGTACGGTTTCTTTAAACAATATTTAAGCTTCAAAAGTTACCCTATTTAAAAGTTTTTGTGTGCATGTGTGCAGGCAAGCTTTTACTTTTAAATCAAGAAAAAATTACTAATACATTCTGAAATCTCCTGTGGATCATTGTATTTAATAACCTCAGACTCTGTTTAAAAGGAGAAATGACACAATAATTTACCCGAGATTTTTTTATGTTCCCAGTACTGAAACTCTAACTTATGACTTCATTTATATGTTTATATAATGAAACACTTCCAAGCTCACTTGAAGGAATCACAGGGGTTTAAATCCAGGCTTAAATGGTGACTCAGGGAATAGCTATGCAGCCTTTTTCAGGTAGACATAAGTGAAAGGAGTCTGTGCTCTGAAATGTTAGGAAGCTGGCTTGAGTTTGGGATTACCTTGATGTGTCTGTGTCTCCTTGTCTGCTTGCTGAATGGTAGGTAGTCTCATATAATGCTAGGTAATCTCGTATAAACTGGTGGAAAATTGCATGAACAGAGCCTGAAAGAGAGGGGGGGGGGTTGACTTGTACTAGCGGAGCAGCTCTTTTCTTAAATAAGATATGTGAGATTTTTAAAACAACAATGCAAAACACACTTAAACTCATTGAGAAGAATGGACAGAAAGTTGGTTTCCTCTTTTTTGTAAAGGAACTTTAGGAGTTGCTGGTTTTGTAATACCTGTTCATAAGCATGTGGGCAGGTTTCTGTTAGATGAGAGGTGCATTTACTCTTTACAGAAGTCCTATGATGTTCTGTGTCAGAGGCTGGCATTATAACGCTGTGCCGTCATCCAGAATCGATATGTCCTTCTGAAGGAAAGAAACCTTTAGCCTAATAGATTATATGTGCCTCAACAGCTTGTTTCCTCAAACAGCATTATTCTGTAAGCATTGTTACTCCTGTAAGTCTTATCTGAGTACTAGCTACCTTTTTTCTTGTAAATTCTGAGATCTTCAGGATGGAGCCTGTATCCTCTTATGCATAGGTAATAGCGCTACTGAATAATCATATAGTTAAACTTGCAGGAAATAAATACTTGTGAGAGTTGTCTGTCATCCAGTGTGGCAGAGAGATCTCAGAGAAGGGTTTGTAATTGGGCTGAAATGCTTCAGACTTTGGCTGGGCAGAATCCCATTCAGTTCAGAAGGGTTGCTTGGTAGTATTTCCTGTGTAGATGCATTTGTGGTGCTAGGAACCCATCAAAGAACAATAGCAGTAGTGATTTTTGTGCAGTGTGAGAAAATAAGGCTAAAATTGCTTTGGTTAGTAAATAAGAGCAGATAGGATAGTTCAGTAGTGTCACTACTATTTTGCACTTACTACTGTATTTTTCATTGTCATATGGCTGTTGCCCAAATATTCTTTTTTTTTCAGAGAAATAATCAGGCTAAATGTTTTGGATTAGACAGGAGAAAGGAAGAGTTCAGTGTTTATTATGTATAGTGGATTCCTCAACTGCATGGTCATTCAAAAAAAAAAAAATCTTTCCTGTAATTAACAAGATGTAAATTCAATGCTTCTGAAATGCTTGTATTCTTGTAAAGATAAGATGTAACTGGAGAGAGAAAAGAATATATTTGTTACTTGTATCGTTCTATAGAATGACACATTTTGTGATGCTGTTGGTGTTGCTGTTTTCCGTGGAATAGGATTAATGATTCAACAGACAATTTATTCTTTTGCAAAACTCCAAGTCTCAGGACGCTCAATTTCAGAGAATTTTCTATATGAAAACTTGTATCTAAGTGTTAATGGCAGATGAAAATGGCTGATCAAATCAGTGCTTGTTTGGATGGCTGCTGTTGCTTAAATTGCATGCCTTATGTATGCATGATGCTTTTATGTATGATTTGAAATGAATATGCAAGGACAGATTTATAGCTAAGCATTTTTAAAGGGGTATATTTTAAATGAAGTGTGTCTAGACTAACCTTTTTAAGTCTGGTCTTATACCCAGAACAGTTGGACTGGTGCCCTCTACTGGACAGATGTTTGTTAAATCTTTGTTTGCTGTGTACTGGGGGATAACATTTACGTTATTATTATTATTTTAGTGCTTTAGGATATTTAGTACTAATTTGTGGGTCGTATTTGAAATGTCTTTTGGAGGAAGACGAGCCTTCCTAGTTGGCTGTCAGAAAGCTTTTCCAATAGGATTAGTAAGATCCCTTAAGTGATGTTGGAATAGTGGTGTTTAAGTCTATGTTCTTTAATGACGGGCACACCTGTGAAATTTCCAGCAATATTTAGTAGTAGTTTGCCCTTGGTAAGTATGATGTTTCAGTCACTGCTATATTGGATCTTTCCATGAATAATAACAAACCTTCTGGTTCTTCTCTTTAGGTGGGATTTATTAAGCAATGTATTTTTTAAGATGAATTCCATGTGTAATTTATAGCTGAGACTTGTTATCAGGCTTTCTTATCAGTGTTTGTTGTGAACATGTGGAAGCAGTCCTCTTTTAGCGTAATCCTTGCTGATTTTATGGCTTGTGAAAGGCCAATAAAAGCAGGTTAAGTGATTAATGAAATTAAAGCTTTTTGAGGTATATTTGTTGAAACTGTTTTCAGGGCAAAATTACAAGTTCATATTTGGATTCATGTAACTACTTTGAAATGGGTTTCAGTTTTGCATTTTACTTAATGGCCTTATGCTCGGTGTTTTGTCACAAACATACCTTCCTGGGTGCAGCTACTGGATTTTTGTAAATTCATTAGAGGATTCATGAGAAAAGGGGAGTCTGGTCACACTGGATTCTGCACGTGCATATTTAGAAGCCAAAATGCTGCTGTGGCATAATTTGATTTGAACTTTTTTTTAGGGTGCATACTACAATCCCTACTGCAGGACTTTATAATTTCTGTAGTGTGTAGATACCTAATGATCTGGGTATGTATACACTGGTATTCACTGAGATACTTGGGGTGGAGGTCTCAGGAGCCTAAGCTTTAATGTAACAAATTAGTAACAAATCAGTTTTCTTTTCCACAGTCACAAATACGATTTCAGGTTTGACTTCTTACTCCCCTCCCCGACCCGGTGAAGTGTAACTTGGAAGGAAATCATAAATTTTCTTTCACAGGCTTCCCCTCCACCCCCTTCCACTTCAAATCCTTTTTTCTAATTAGTGACAAAATTTTCTTTCTAGATGTTGGCAAAACAAGTATCACAGGGCCCTCCTTGCATTTGTACCTATGCTGTGCTTTATATTGCTGCCTCTTTGCTACTACTGCTGTTATGGTAGCCATGTGAAAGCTACCACTTTTTGTAGGAAGAATCTTTTAGTTTTTTTCCTTCGGTGCATTACTTGAAGTTTTTGTTTAGAACTCAGTTGTGGGTAGTGGTTTTTTTTTTGTTTGTTTTTGTTTTTGTTTTTTTTTTTCCTCTCTCTCTCTCTCTCCTTTCCCCTTTGAAGTGATAAAATGTGAAGGAATATTACTGGCTTTTCAAGAGCTGTTTTTCATGTCTTCTAAAGTAGCAGTCAAATTGCAAGAAGAGAAAATGAATGCTTTTTTCTTTTTAAGAGGGCTAGTAAACTGCTAGAAGTTATAGTAGTAGCTCCCTGTGAACTCTGATAAAGGTAATGAGAGAGCATGAGAGATGTACTGTTGAATTTATTATGAGAGTTGGAAAAAAGATGTGCAGTGTTCTTTTTTTCTTATTTAAACAATGAGCTAGAGCATTAACCTTATTTTAAAACACATTGAAGTGTGTGTGTTTCTCAGCTGTATCAATATTTAAACAATGCTAATTTCTAAAGTAGGTTAGCTACTTCTGACTTGAACACTGAATTTGTTTTAGCACTTTAGCAAAATAAGTATTCCCAAAATCATGTGAGATGTAAACTTATATCTTAAGGATAAATTAATTTACCTGTATTAGTAAATGACATCCAGGTTCAGGATAAATATGAAATTAGTGTTTAATTTAAAAAAAAAAAAAAAAAAAAAAAAGTTATACAGATTATATTCCACTTGAATTGATCTCAAAATGGGCTAGAATTGCAGATTTGGTAACTCCCTAGTAGCTTAGGTTGGGTCTTGTGGAGTATTATAAAAAGATCCTGTTTATGTAACAAGAACAGGGGCAATATTATGCTAATCTCTAGTTAAAGGATCTGAAAGGTAATACTAAATTTTTTTTTCTTGCAGCACTTAATTTGCTTCAAACACTGTTTGCTTGTAAGCATTATTCATGTCATTACTCAGAGATATATATTTTTAGATTTTTTTGACACAGTTTAATTGGAATATATAGATGTTTATGGAAACAATAGTTTTGTATGGAAAAGTAATGTTTGTTTTATTATTGCTGAAGCTGTGTGCTTACAGGAGCCTAGAATCAAAAAGGGGTTGTAAAGATTTAGTTGCTTGCGTGTTTTTTTTTTTTATTATTATATGCACCTGCCTGAACATAGTAAATAAGTTTCATTTCTGAAATGCTGAAGGCTTTTGATACTTCACTCCTATTTCAGCTATATGGATTACTTGGAGGTGTTGATTTGTGAATGTCTTCTATATTATTTTGTATGTGACTGTGGCACAATGCTTTCTGAAACATCCATAGAGTGAGGATCAAACTTATTTATTAGAGCATTTAAAAAAAAAAAAAATAAAATAAAGTAAGCTTACAGCAAGGCAGACCTTTAAAATCAGGATTCCAATTTTTTTCAACTAATACATTAACAGAGACGAAGGGAGATTTCTGATCTGGATCCAACTTGCATTTTTCCCTTCTGAACACAATAAGAAACTCTCTCTCTCTCTCTTCTCTCTCTCTCTCTCTCTCTCTCTCTCTCTTTTTTTTTTTTTTTTCTCCTCCTCTCAAGGCAAAAAAAAGTCATGTTATCTGTTGCTGATTCAGAGTCCAATTTAGACTATGTCCTTCCAAGTCTCTTTCCACTTCTGGATTATTGTATAAGTGTAAATATGGGTCACTAATGTATTTTGTACTGTTGTTTGCCCATCTGTAAAATTAGATTTTAATTTTTAAGTGTTTTGAGTCGTCATGCTCAATTACTAGTAAACAACTTTAATAGGTTCTGTGTGTTCAAAATCTTACTTGTGTTTTTTTCCTTCTCTTAGGATTCCTACAGGAAGCAAGTAGTAATTGATGGAGAAACATGTCTCTTGGATATTCTTGATACAGCAGGTCAAGAAGAATACAGTGCAATGAGAGATCAATATATGAGAACAGGGGAAGGCTTCCTGTGTGTATTTGCTATAAACAATACAAAGTCTTTTGAAGATATTCATCATTATAGGTGTGTATTCTTAATAATCTGCTAAATCCCAAATTAAGTAGATAGATTTATTTGCTTGTTACATAATGAATTTAACTGTCATGAAATAGCATTGCAAAGGGGAACTTGCAGATTATCAATATTCCAGATTATTTTTGTAGTTGTAGGTCTGTTATTATGGGTAATCTGAAAATAATTTCATTTTTAAGCTAGGCAGCCAAAGTATCTCAAAACTCTTTGACTATGAATTAATTTTAGTTAGCATTGTTGCCTTAGTGGCTACTATTAATATAGTAAAGATGTACCTAAAAGTTAACTTCTTATTCCATAAATAAAATATTTTTTGGGAAAAATAAGTGTTTTAAGTTGGGGGGGAGAAAAAAAAAAAAACTTCTGCACTTTAAATTCTACAGAAAATAATGTAAATTATTAGCCTGTGTTCTCTGGGGGGGAAATACATCTCCAGCACTACTAGAAGATTACTGTATGAGCATTGATGCCTAAGAAAGGGAGATATGAACCAAATGCTTATCTCCAGGATGATTATTTAAGAGCAACCTGCTACTAGGCTTGATTTTTTTTTTTGTTGTTTGTTTGTTTTTTTGTTGATGCTGCTGCTTAGTTAGAAATTTTAACTCATACTTTCTTAATATCAGCAGTAGTACTCAACTAGAGAAAAACAGTCTTTGGTGACTGCATGCCTGGTCAGTTATTATTTATATTTGGAAATTCAAGCGTCGTTATTTAATAAAATATTAACTTTGATGGAGACAAGACCAGTCACAGTAAAAACATTGTGTAAGGAATAATTTTAGCATGTCTTAATTTCATTTTGATTCATTGTCTTAAAATCTGCTTATAGACTACCAATATTGGTTAAGTAAAGTCTGTCTTTTCTTTCCTTAGAGAACAGATAAAAAGAGTTAAAGACTCTGAAGATGTCCCAATGGTGCTAGTAGGAAACAAATGTGACTTGCCTTCCAGAACCGTAGATACAAAACAAGCTCAGGATTTAGCAAGAAGTTATGGAATTCCTTTCATTGAAACATCAGCAAAGACAAGACAGGTAAAGCTCCAAACTTAACTTGATTCAAAAGCAGAGTTCTCACCTGAATGCTCAAAATGTTAGATCATTCTAGATATTGACAACTGCTTGGTTGTATTAACGAATATATTTCTCTAGAGGAGAATTGCTTGTGATGTGGTGTTTTGCTCTCAACTGACTGACAGTTGGCACTTGGGTACTAATGCGTAATTTGCTTCCATTTCTCAAACTCAGAGTAAGACCTGGGCTGCTGCTACTCTCTAGGGTCTGACAGTTGTATTCTTGGCATTTCAGTATTTCTACTAAAAGAAGTGAAATTGTTTCTTTTCTTCAGCTAGAAGAGTAAGTAGTCAAACTACTAAATACTAAACAGTTTCATCTGTTTGAAGGTTATTCCTTAATAACAAAAGGAATGCTCTTTTTCTTCAGCATTGAGTTAACATTATTGGGAATTGCTCAATGCACCTTCTTGTAGCTAAGCAATCAGCTATAAGTCTTTTGAAAATACTGAATTAATCGCTTTCAGAAACTGTTACTCTTTTAAGTCTTCAGTGTACATACTGTTTTATTGTATCCCACAGGCATAGGTCAAAGAGGCAAATGCTGGGACAGTTTCAGTGCCTCAGACGTGGTTTGTTGGAGTGAAGATGCACACAGTGGTATATGTGTGTATGAAGGAAAAGATAACAATATAGATGAGACCACTTCTGTACTTCTGGAAGAAAATGTTCCTTTTGAAAAGTGGTCATTTGTTTGAAAGAGTAAAAATAGATGAGGCCTGAGTGGCTAGTATCTCATGCTGTGTGCATAGGAATTGTTATATGCAAGTTATATACCAGAAAGTAGGCATAAAAGGGCAGAATTTCAAACTGAAAAGCTGCATCACTTGGCAACTTATTGATACAAGAAATGAATATTTTATTAGTGTAAATTTGCCACATGCATCCAGGTTTCTGACAAGTCGAAACCTGACAAACTGATTAGTGCACTTCTACCAAACAGTCAAAGTAACTCTAACTTTTAGCAATAAGAGAGAGCCTGTAAACCTATGTTAGGTAGGTTCATAAAGCTCTCAGAATCATGTAACTTCAATGGGTGAGAATAAAATAGGCCACATGACTATTCTGAAGATTGTGGCGTGTAAATGGACTGGCTAATGACTATTCTTGAGTGGCAAAATCCTGTATTTGAATGTATCATTGAAACTTGGGGATAAAAATGGAAGACTGAAATTAGATTGGGAGTTGAAATACAGGTTCTGTATTACTATTTGGATTTTTATTTTGTTTAGTCTGTTATATAAAGTGTCTGGCTTTGAGGAAATGTTCCTCCTGTATAGTTGCTTTTAATGAAAGTATGATGATACAATGGTGTATTTTCAAAGGAGAGCTTTTTTTTTTTTTTCCATCTTACTTGCATTTTAGTCCTACAAGCAGCCTCACCACAAGTAGCATAACACAAAATTGCATGCTGAAAATCACCTCTCCTTTTCAGTGTTACAGTCTTCATTTGCCTCAAGTGATGCTCTTGAGAGGTCATATCTCTAATACAAGCTTTTTAATCTTCTATCCAGATGTGACCTTTTGAGAGCTAAGGCAGAGGTTTTTATTGCTTCAAAAGACAATATATTAGTCATAGATGAACTGATCTGTCCACATTTTTTTTATCTGAAATCTTGTATTTCTGGAGGTGTCAATTGAAATATTGTAGAGGGGATAGGACTTAACGGCTTTTGTTTTTGTTTTCAAAGCTTAGGCTTAATACCCTTCTGCAGACAAGGAGATAGGTGGATTTTAAAATAAATAAAAATAGCTACTGTAGTGTCTTCTGAGAATGTTGGCTTCTGAAAGGTGAGGCATTCACTAGAAATGTTTGCCGATTCTTTCACAGTACTATTGGTTTGTGTATATTGGTTTATTGTGTCCCTGTATATTGATTTATGAAATTGGTTCATATGATGCTGTGTTAATAAAATACTGTTGAGAAGCCAGAAAGGAATTGCATATAGAACGTGAACTTTAATTATAGCAACATTATGCAAGTATTGTCATATGTATAGTTTCAGTAATGCTGACATGTATGAAAATACATGCATTCATGTCTACGCCCAAGGTAACTTTTTTAATTGGGAGAGTCAGATTGTTTTGTGGGCCAGATGTAGCCCATAGACTATACTTACATAGAGTAGGATTTGGTTTAAAGAAAAGATCCTGGCTCTCTCTGGTTATATGAAGAACTTTCAAGTATGAAAAATGTAACTAGTGATCTGAATAATTCTGGAGTCCGTAGAGAGCCTGACGTAAATATTCAGAAATAGGAACCTCCTGCCTGCCTGCACCTGTCACCACATTGGTCCCTTGGCATTAATGTCTTCTTGAAGACACTTTGCCCTCCCTGCTCTCTTAGTACCATGTTCCCTTCTCTCTTCCTTTCGCCAGAGCTCGGAGAGGGTTTGTTAGAAAGTTTTCTGGGGAAAGCAATAGCTGAAACGAGGAGGCAACCAGATTGTTTCTCTCTTTTCTGTGTTGCTAGGACTTTTTTCTATCAAATGTGACAGCATTGTGTGCTCATGCAAAAATCTTGAATCACTTCCAGCTGATTTAGTTTTTAAGATTCTTTAAAAGTGATAGACAAGGTCAAAAATAGGGAAGGGGGAAACACTGAAATGAAGTGAAGCAATAAGTCATTTTAAAAGTCAGTTACTATTTAAACATATGGTATGTTGCATCACTTCTACTCAACATTTCACAATCCTTATTCAGAAGGGTGTGAATTTCTTCTACTATGACAGCTGTTTCTACTTCTGTGTTTGATACAATCTTTGTATTCAAATTGTTCCCTCTCCACATGAAAATATAGCTCCCAGTAATATCCCTGAGAGACTGTGAGGCCAACTTTACCACCTTCCTCTCGCTAAGGCCAGATCTTATACTACTTCTTGTGCTTCTATTTGTTTACAGGCTATAGAAGGAGACGCTGTAGGACTGAAGCCCAAATGTATTTTGACTACAGAATTTTGTTTTTGTTAGGGTATTCTCTAATATGTCACACCTGTCCTGTTAGTATTGAAATCAAACGAAGAGCATATATGCAGAAATTTTAAAATTTAAGAATATTAATAGGCTTCCCCAGGATTTAGAGGGCACTGTTGAGAATATGTTTTTAAGCATCATTTTAAAGTCTTTAACAAAGAATTTGACCTAAATCACAAGGATGCCCCTAAAAGCATGATGCTTTTTTCATCTGTCTGCACAATTCGTTAGGCCCCAAACTTGTGATGAAAATAAATGGAAAATCATTGCCTGCCTTGATTAAGAACTGGTGCCCTATTTATAGGATTCTGTTCCTATGTCTTGATTAAGATTCAGGATATGAATGACAGATAATTTAAACAGTTTTCTTGAGCCAATTCGCTATTTTTTAGGGCTTTGTCACATATTTAATGACATTGAAAATGTTTCATGCTAAGCCATTTTTATTGCAGATCACGTGCATAGTTTTATATTAAGGTTGCCTAACACTTTCCATTTTAAAACCTTGGTTTTAATTATAAGTAATTTTTACAGATGTTGCAATGTGAGTTGAGGTTTTTCATCTTGTTTGTTGGAAGGTGGAACTTCTCCAAAAAAAAGTTAAGTCCTTCCCAAGGACAAGGCTACAGAAAAAATGTTTTGATAATATTGAAACAAAACTCTGGCATCCAAATTGTGCAGTGAGTGACTCCAGAATCCTACGGAAAACAATTCAGCTACTTATGTAGCATCAAGATAAA
>VZSV01000089.1:1662590-1680739 GCA_013398735.1 Nothocercus julius
TCTGCCCTTTAACCACAACCTCTCCACTCGCTCCTCATCCACCCCCAGGCTGAGCTCCGTGCATTCCAGCTGCTCTCTCACACAAAGAGCAACTCCCCCACTTCGCCTTCCCAGCCTGTCCTTCCTAAAGAGCACGTAGCCTTCCATGACAGCGCTCCAGTCGTGTGAGCTATCCCACCATGTCTCTGTGATTCCAATGAGATCATGACCCTGGGACCTCACACAGATCTCCAGTTCCTCCTGTTTTTTCCCCATGCTGCATGCATTGGTGTACAGGCATTTCTGGGAAGGAATTGAGCGTGCAGGTTTCCTAGGAGGGGTGAAAGAGGACCCTCTATAATCATGTCTTATATTCACTTCTCTACTTCCATGCTCCCGCTGGACGCATTCTGACTTTGGCTGCATCACACTGATTGCCCTGTCCATGTAACACTCCCCTCTTCCTGCTTAGTTTAAAGCTCTCCTAACCAGGCTGGGCAACCTATTGGCAAAGACACACACGCCCTTCTTGCTGAGGTGGCTCTCATCATTCCCCACTAGGTGCTGGTCTTCAAACAGAGAGTCCCATGTTCATAGAAACCAAAGCCCTGTTGCCAAGACCAGCAGTGTAGACAATTGTTAACCTGCAATATCCGCCTTTTCCTCCTCATATCCGTTCCCCTCACTGGCAGGATGGAGGAGAACACAACCTAGGCTCCCAGACCATTGATTCCCATGCCTAGGGCTCTGAAATCTTTTTTGATTTTGCTTAAGTTCCCCATGGTGTCATTAGTGCCCACATGAAACAGTAGCAGGGGATAATAGACACCTCGACAAGCCTTGGCAGTCTCTCCATGACATCTCTTATTCGAGCCCCTGGCAGGCAACAGACCTCTCTGGACAAGGTGTTGGATCTGCAGATCGGTGCCTCCATGCTCTGCGGCAGAGAGTCACCCACGGCAATCATTCACTGCTTCTTCCGGGTGCTCCTTTTCTCCTTAGAGGGGGTGGTCTTAAGGCCACTTGACTGCCTAACCCTGGACAACCTCCTAGATGGGCCTTGATCCTTGACTTATTTGTCTGGTCCTCAAGTTCCAGGGCCTCATACCTTTTGAACGTGGTCACCTGTGGGGGTGAGGTGGGCCAGGAAAGAGTTCTCATGCTAGCTTGAACAGGGACCCCTTTCCATTCTTATTCATCTCTTAATTCTGTTAATTCTGTCCCCTCCGCCCTACGGCAAGAGGCTGTTTTGGGGGTTTCCCTGGTTGCACTTCCTGGGATGACTGCAGAGTGTGGCTCCCCCAATCTGTTTCTTTCTCACACTTCCTGATGCTCCTCAGCCTTTCTGCCTCCTCCTTCAGCTCCATCACCAGGCTGAGTAGTTTGTCCACCTGCTCAGACCTAAGGCAGGTGTTGTCTCTGCTGCTCCTTGGTAACATGGAGAGGCACAGACACTCCGCACAGCTGGAGAGCTGGGCCGCTGCACGTGTATGTCTCCACAGTCTGGTGCTGTGTCTCTGCCGAGTAGAGACCATGGCTTCGCCTGATTCCTCACTGAGAGAAGAGGCCATGGGGAGAGCTCTCTTTCTGAGCCGGGAGGAGACTCCCTGTGCCAACAGTCTCACTAACAGCTGCCACTCTGGCCCGGGGCTGGGGCATGAGGCTGGAGCTGCCTCTTGCTCCCTGAACATATTACTGCTCCTCTGGAAGGCAGTGGAAGTTGTTACAGAAGTGGCTGGGAATGCAATTGCACAAGAACTTACACTTTAAATAAGTCCATTTTACTTACACTGTGACTTCAGTAACATTGTTTTATCAATCTTCAGGGTATACAGAGAGACAAGGTTTTGTTATCGTATTATTATATGGATGAAAAAAAATTATACTGTGTGAGTAAGTTAATTCAGGGAACCAAAGTGAGGCTTATACATAGAGTCAGGTGGATTTAGCCTATGGTTATGCACTTTATTTATTTACTTTAAGTATATGGAGTAATTGATTTGAAAATAAAATGAAAAACAAAAAACAAAAAACAATCATCATTCTGTCCTTTTTACATTCTCACTAGAGGTTTCTGCACCAGCTGAAATGGGGCTGCTAAGGATGAGGGAATCTCCTACAGAGGCAGAGGAAGAAGGAGTAGGCATGTTGAAGAAGAAATTTCTTTAGCAACTGTATTGCCAGTGAAAGAATTTTCTGTTTTGCTGGCAGTGTCATTGATTTTATTGGCATATCTAAATTTACTGGAAGTTTTGGAACCATCTGCCTCTTCCACCTGCACCAGTTCCTGATTTCTGTTCTCTGTCATTTATTCTTTCATGCCCTCACTTGTGTCAAATACTGAATTAGGTGTTTTGGTGCAGATGTATAAGTTTAACTTAGGACAACAGAAACCACTGATAGATTGAGTAAGAATGAACAGCAAACTTTAGGTGGGCAGAAGTATCTTAATGCATTAGTATGAAAGTAAATCACTTTTGTCTGGCATCATTATTACTAATAAGCCAGGTGATATAACAGTACTGTTTAAATGCAGGTGTTGCTATATATAGTTCTCTTTCAGAATCCTTCCTTTTCTTTTATTAGTGACAGTTATATGTACCACATACCCATGTCTGCCTTTCTTTTGGTCTTTTTCTGTAGTGGGAGCATTACATTAGCTGTGATGGAAGTCCTGACCCAACTGTGCTACAGGAAATAAACACTTTCATGAGCTTGTGGCATGAAGATCCAAATGAGGACATTCATTTTGTGATGGAGAAGGAAAAGGAAGTGCTAAAGGTATGTGTTAAAATGGCCTTCCCCAGGTTAAGGTCATTAGAACTTAAAATGAATGTCCTTTTTGTTATTTTTTTAATATCTTGTATTCCAATATCCATCTCCCCTGCTATCTGTGTTTTTTTGAAGTCTTGACCAAAACACATCAGCTCAATGCACAGAAGTCTCATTGTGCAGCATTTACAACAAGTGAAATGCAACAGAAGAAGTTCCCAAAGTGTAATCCATCAATTGTTGGTTTGTGAGGCAATTGTAAAAAAAATTATATGTAATGTGTGAAAAATAGGACTTTATTTTCATTCATGGCAATTTTATAGCACAGTTCAGAAAGTTAAATGGTGGCTTGTAGAAACTGGAGGTGAATTTGTATGCATAATGCACATTTTGTTGGGCTGCTATGGTTCTGGGTGTTGGGCTTCCTATATTGTGGTGCTTGCTGGGTGCTCAGTTGCACTTTTCACCTTCAGTATATTGCCTTTTTCTGAGCCAACAGGGAATATACTGTCTCCTTTCCAAAAAATGTTAGCATATAACTTCTCACTTTCTCTTTTACACTCAGTCCAAGCATAAAGCCTGGTAGCTGCCTGCTCCCTTTGCTTCTCTCCCCTGTTCTCCCTACTGTCCTTTCTTGCTCTGCAACACACACTTCTTTCCCCTCTTCTATCTTTCTCTTCCAACACTGAAGCAGTCACAGCTACTTCTTCTGTAAAGATATCCTACCTTGCACCATATGGTCAGCAGATATTAGAATACATTTCGTTCTATAAGATATGCATTTTTGTTTCACTTCTGTTCAAAATCCAAGATGATGTCAAAAAGTATTACTGTTGGCTGTACTCTCTTGGTCCAAAATATTTGAACTTTTCCATCCTGCTCTACAAGTGTTTAATGCTCAGAGCTGGGAGATCCTGTGTGCCAGCAGGTCCTAGATAATGGGGACCTCCTTGCTGTTGAGGTTGACCTTGTTAAAGATGAAATGTAAAAAGTGATAACTCTGGTTATAATTTTGCTGCTGCTTTGCACATTTGAAATGAAGACATAAAATAGACTCTGACACTTCCTCTTTTCCTCATCATGACAGTTCTGCAAGTCTGGGGAGCAACAGGAAAAGAGATGACACGTAATTTGTCTTTGCAGTGTCCTTTTCTCATGCTGTTCTTCAGACTTCACTTTAAAAAAGCTGTTTAATACTGTTCTGTGAACTGTTTACCAGGGCCTCACAGAGCACAAATTGTCCATAGCCTTCCATGGTAAACTCTGTTGTCTAACCTCTTAGATTTTTTTTTCTCATGATTTCTTCACTTTCTGTGAGAGTTAATCTTTATTTAACGCCCTCTGGGTTATATATGTCCATATTTTGTACTTATGATAGCAGAAGGGTGTTCCAAATATAAAAATATTTTAATGTTTCCTTAATAAGGAGGTGTTCAGTCTGAAGTAGTAGTTTTAAAAGTTTTGTGAACTAGTTTATGCACTGTCATCTTCATTTTGAAAGCCAAAAAGATGTTTTAAAATGCTTATTTCCCAATCATTTTATGTTAGCATTCAGCCAATTAGAAACTATAAACTTTGCCATAAACAGTCTTAAACTTGTCAATTTTTCTTCTCTTTTGGATGATAGACACCGGCTTCCTATGGCAATTACTTTGCTATGTAACATTTTGTGCATTTCAAGTATGTTTGCTAAGATGTTTCACAGTAGCAGTTAAAATATGTTACAGTAGCAACTGTGATCTGTTTGCTCTCTCCTGGCGGATATTCTGAGTAAGGAAGGCAGATGAGTTAATATTTTCCCAAGATTATGACAACTCTTGAGCAACAAAAAGCAATTTGTATAGATAATGTGAAGCAAATTGTTCCAGCTATGCTGCAGCTACTAACACTAATAGATGCAATTCGTAGCTCAGGAGTGAATAATAATAAAAATCCTATCAAGTGGGTTAAACGAGTTTTGTAGGCACTGCACCAATAAATGCAATGGTAATAAAAGACTTCTGTGAATAAATCAATGCCAAAAATTTTGGCCAACTAGAAATTCTTTAGTCCTACACAAGCATTTAGGTGCTAGATATTATTGTTTAAGGGAGAACAACGGCGTTATCATAGAGATTCAAGCTTCACATTAAGGATTGTTCTGAGTATTAAAATAATTGCTGTGTGTCTCACTGTGAGATTTTCTTCTTTTATGTTTCCTAGTTAATTGACAAGTTGCAGTTTCTTTTATTGGACACACCACCAAATGAGATAACAGAAAAAGAAAGAGTTCAGTACCAGGGAACAATTTTGGACTTGCAGAATCTTCTTCATCAGAAGTACAATGGAGCAACAGAGCGCCTGCTCAAAGTAAGCAAGATCTATGACTTTGAAATTGTAATGCAAGCAATGTGTATAAATCAGCTACAAGTGTTTTGTTGTGTGTGTTTGTTTTTTTTTTTTTTTTTTCATTATTACAGGAGGTAGTATTTGAGTTTCTAAATCATATGTACAGCAGATACTAGATTCATATTTCTTTGACATCCCTGTTAAAATTCCCATCAGAAGACATTCAGTGTCCATTAATGTTGATTTTTACAAGATTTGAAGAGGTTAGAAATAAGGGTACCCCATGAAATAAATTTCTTCTCTATTTTGTGGTTTATTTTAGAAGATGATTGATTGTTAGAGAAGTTGTGCGTCTGTGCAGTGACTGCGGCACAGCGGTTCTTCCTAGTTCAGCCCTTGGTTTTGCTTCTGCTGAGAAATGTTCTTGAAGGCAAATGCTTAAGGACAATACCTTAGTCTGCCTGGTAAGGCAGTGTCTTGAAGGAGACAGTGAAAGATCCCACATTTCTGCAGTATTTTGACTGGCAGAATTGATGATATCCAAGAAAGAAAAAGAATGTTAACTTATAACAAATAGACTTGAATTCATATCTGTCATGTTTGAGCACATAAATACAAAATCTGACCTTGTTTTGGTGTATATTTATTCCCATATGTGTTTTTGATTTACTCTGAAGTAAATTTAAGTAAATCAAAGTAATGTAAATAAGAAGGAAATTTGATTTAACCTGTAAGTTAATTTTTTTTTTTTTTTTTTTTGGCAGACAGATAATAGTATGTCTGAAGATAATGACAGTGGAAATATGCAGGTGGTCATAAAGGATAAAAATATTACACTCTGTATTTGGGCAAATTTGAAGAAGAATGTAAGGTACAGCATACTAAAACTCTTATTTGAAATGAAATCTGGCTTTGTCTACCTGGTTCAAATATCTGTTTCTGGTAAACTTAATATTGAATAGCATTTATTCTATAGACTCAAAACTGATGGATATCATAGCAGACAGTTGATAAGGAAAGTGGTGGTTCCATCTGAGTTTAATTTTAAAGGAGATAGAGTGTTTTATATATCTGTATATGTGTTTGCATGTGCGTGTGCATATATATACTTATATATATATGACAGAGAGAGAAAATGTACGTTTTTAAAAAGCTACAGTATAATACTGTTACTGACAGAAGAGTCTGATTAAGTAGCAAAAGAATAAAACTTGAACAGGGAATTAACTTTTCTTTGAAAGAGAAGTTTCTGTTTCTTGGTAATGTATGAAAATAATTCCTAAGCTGTTGGGTATTTTTTTTGAAAAGTGCTGAATGGTCCTTTGTGCTCATTCCTCTGTCAAGAAAAGTGGTAGAACTGGGATGTTAATAGCCTCAAGATTTGATTCTGTAGCTAGAATTATTGACTGAATTGCCGTTTATCTAATATATTTTTCAATAATTTTTTGAGCAGGCATCATATTCCCACTCAGCACATATAAGGAATAAAGCAGTGTAAGGACTTTACCAAGGACCCCTTCTTATTCTTTTAGTGAAGGAAAATTTCCTTCCTCTGATCTTTGTGCCAGCGGCTGGAAAGCTGCGTCCCAAGGACTGTCAGAGTGACGTGCAGTATGTGCCATTTTGGTGAGGTGTTACAGCCTTTCACCCAGTTTGGGGAAGCAGCTGTAATTTAAAATCCAGAAGGGATTACAAAGGGGATTTAATGAGAGCTATCAATACAAATGGGAAGGAAGTATTTGGTGACCATGAACTTTTTTCCTTCACCTCTTTTCTCTGAGAATGTGCCGTACAATAGAAGAGAATTTAGGTGCTGCTTAGTGTAAAACAACAATCTGAATATTCATGAAGAATGTCGTACACACAGAAAAGTAAGTCACGCCAGTTTCACTAAATGGTTATTTTACAGGTTCAAAAACCACGTGTTTCCTGAGATAGAGCATGGCTTTGATCTTCCAAAGTCGCTGGCAGTGAGCAGCATTGCTGTGCGCATCTTTCACACTCACTATGATCACGTCTCTCCACTTTGGCTGCAGTGCCAGTGTGCTCCAAAGTTGAAAGGCTCAGATTACAGAGAAGCAACTGTGGAGCTGAAAGAAGAGGTAGAAGAAGCAGCAGAAGAGGAGCAGAAGGCCGAAGGAGAGCCCAGGGCACCCATCGAGGAGGAAATGCATTCGAAGAGGCTAAAGGTAGGGAAGAAATCCTGCAAAAGCCTCTTCTGCAAAGCTGTTCCTCAAGGCTCACTGGCAGTCACAACTTCCTAGCATGTCCTGTGCCCAAGAGAGTCCTATTTTTGACAATACTGTGCCATACAACTTCACAGGGAGGGCCAAGAGAAATGATCCACGATAGTCATACAAAGGTTAGTCAGAGAAGTTTTGGTCAGACATGGAAATCAGCATGAGCGTTAGTCACCATTTTATTGGAGTAGGATCAAGCCATGAAGAACGTTAGATGCTGTTGTAAGAGATTTCTGTAACTATATTTCAGGACAAATACCCTCTGCTTTTAAGAAATCGACAATCTCATCACTCCAGGAGTCTAATGTTAGAAAAATCTATGACATTCAAAAAAGGATTTAGCGTGTTTAGTCCACGCTCATTTTGCTATTAACGTAGCTGCTCAGTTCCTGTATGTTGAAGCCTTTGCACCTAGAGGGCTTTCAAAATCCTGTTTCTGCCAGTGGTTTTCTTTTTTCTGCCCACTTTAATGGATTGTGGTGGCATTAGGTATTGGGAGGATTGGTTGTTCAGATTGTTTCGATTGGCTTTGGGTCTTTGATGTTTCTTATCATGTGTAACCTACAGATAAATGATTCGGGTTCGCTGTCTAAAATTTCTGCAAGAGTAACTGTAAATCTTCATGTGATATCCATGTCTACAGCAATAATCGTTGTCCTCCTCCTTTCAGCCCAAACATCTTTGTAGTAAATCATTACCTGAAGTCTTATTTTAGTTAGATGATCCCAATTCCTTTTTTAGGTGAGAAAATTTGTATTTTAGCACTTTTCACTTGCGACAGTCACCTTAGACTGCTTCAAGCTCCATATTTTACTCTTTCTCCTTTACTTTTTTGGGCCTTATTCTATTTTCTTGGTCAGTGTTTGTGATTTTTCCTATCGCCTGCCATGTGGCTCTTTTCCACTTTGCTTGTTGCCTGTTTCGGGAGCTGCACGTTCTTCCCACTTGCCGGCTGGCACACACGGAGGGCAGGATCCCTGGATTCACTCACATGGATAGCACACAGAAATGCCCTTCTTGTACTGCTGTGCTGGCACAGCAGTCTCTTACCACAGGGATTGGGCCAGAAATCTAGGGTAATGCTTGGAAAATAGAAAACAGCATAAGAAAGGGAATAAATACCATGAGGAAGACATAAGCCTAGACTGGAAAGGTGGTTTCTGGCATGATTTTACTATGGCTTTAAATTCAGTCAGTGGATTTTTGGGCCACTCTTCTAGCTGCAAGGTCAGCATAAACCTACCTTTTGCACTCCCACAGTTCTAAAGAGAATCATAGAACGACAGAATCATTAAGGTTGGAAGGGACCTCTAGAGATCATCTAGTCCAGCCCCCCTGCACACGCAGGGTCACCTACAGCATGTGGCTCAAGACTGCGTCCAAGCAAGTTTGGAACATCTCCAGAGAAGGAGACTCCACAACCTCCCTGGGCAGCCTGTGCCAGGGCTCTGCCACCCTCACTGTTAAGAAACTTTTCCTTAAGTTGCTGTGGAACTTTTGGTGTTTCAGCTTGTGGCCATTACCTCTAGTCCTATCAGTGGCCACCACTGAGAAGAGGCCGGCCCCATCCTCCTCACTGCCTCCCTTGAGGTCCTTATAGACACTGATGAGGTCTCCTCTCAGCCTTCTCTTCTCCAGGCTGAACAGGCCCAGGTCTCTCAGCCTTTCCTCACAGGGCAGATGTTCCAGGCCCCGGATCATCCTCGTAGCCCTGTGCTGGACTCTCTCCAGCAGCTCCACATCCCTCTTGAACTGGGGAGCCCAGAACGGGACACAGTACTCCAGGTGTGGCCTCAGGAGGGCTGAGTAGAGGGGCAGGATCCCCTCCCTCGACCTGCTGCAGACGCTCCTCCTAATGCACCCCAGGATCCCATTTGCCTTCTTGGCCATGAGGGCACTGCTACCTCATGGTCAACTTGCCATCCACCATGATGCCCAGGTCCCTCTCTGCAGAGCTGCTCTCCAGAAGGTCAGTCCGCAGCCTGTACTGGTGACTGGGGTTATTCCTCCAAGTGCAGGACCTTGCACTTGCCCTTGTTATATTTCATAAGGTTTCTCATTGCCCAGCTATCCAGTCTGTCCAGGTCTCTTTGAATGGCAGCGCAACCCTCTGGGCTATCAGCTAGTCCTCCCAGTTTGGTATCATCAGCAAACTTGCTGAGGGAGCCCTCTGTGCCTTCATGCAGGTCAGTGATGAATAAATTGAAGAGGACTGGACCAAGGACCAGTCCTGACCCCTGGGGGACATTGCTAACTACAGACCTCCAACTAGACTCTGTGCCACTGATCACCACCCTCTGGGCTCTGCCATCCAGCCAGTTGCTAATCCACGCCCCCGTCCACTCCTGTAACCCACACTTCTGGAGCTTGCCCAGGAGGATGTTGTGAGGGACGGTGTCAAAAACCTTGGTGAAGTCAAGGTAGATGACATGCACCGCTCTCCCCTCATCTATCCAGCCGGTCATTCCATTATAGAAGGCGATCAGGTTGGTTAAGCATGACTTCCCCCTGGTGAACTCTCCTTGGAATCCCCATGCTGTCTACTCCTGAGCACCTTCTTGTCCTCCACATGTTTGGAGACAACAGCCAGGATGAGCAGTTCCATCACTTTTCCAGGGATGGTGGTGAGGCTGACTGGCCTGTAGTTGCCTGGGTCCTCCTCCTTGCCCTTTTTGAAGACCGGCATGACGTTGGCTTTCTTCCAGTCCTCAGGCACCTCCCCTGTTCTCCAGGACCTTTCGTAGATGATGGAGAGTGGCTTAACAATAACATCTGCCAGCTCACGCAACACTCTTGGGTGCATCCTATCAGGGCCCATGGATTTGTGGATGTCAGGTTTCCCTAAGTGCTCTCTGACCCAATCTTCCTCTACCTCGGGCAAGTCTTCCTCTCTCCAGGCACCTTCTCTTGTCTCTAGGGCCTGGGATTCCAGAGGGCTGCCCTTGGTAAACACTGAAGCAAAGAAGGCATTCAGTAACTGCTTTTTCTGTGTCTTTCGTAACCAGGGCACTCACCCCGTTCACCAGAGGACCCACGTTTTCCCTAGTCTTCCTTTTGCCATTGATATATTTGAAAAAGCTCTTGTTATTTTTCACATCCCATGCCAGATTTAATTCCAAATATACCTTAGCCTTCCTTATCGCATCCCTGCATCCCCTGACAGCATTCCTATATTCCTCCCAAGGAGCCTGTCCTTTTCTCCACTTTCTGTATACTGCCTTCTTCTGTATGAGTTTTGCCAGCAGCTGCTTGCTCATCCACGCAGGCCTCCTGCCCTCCTTGCCTGACTTCTCACTCAAAGGGATGCACTGCTCCTGAGCATGGAGGATGTGCTGCCTGAATACTACCCAGCTCTCTTGGGCCCCCCTTCCTTCTAGAGCCCTAACCCACGGAATTCTTCCGAGGAGGTCCCTGAAGAGGCCAAAGTTGGCCCTCCTGAAGTCTGTGGTTGCAAGGCTACTTACAGCCTTGCTTCCTCCTTGTTGGATCATAAACTCAACCAGCTCATGATCACTGCAACTGAGGCTACCCCCCACCTTCACGTCTTCAAGAAGCCCGTCTCTATTTGTTAGTACATGGTCTAGTAGCGCATCTCTCCTCGTTGGCTCCTCCACAACCTATGTCAAATAGTTATCATCAATGCTTTGCAGGAACCTACAGGATTGTTTGTGCCTGGCTGTGTTGTCTTTCCAGCTGCTGTCAGGGTAGTTGAAGTCCCCCATGAGAACCAGGGCCTGTGACTGTGAGGCTACTTCCAGCTGTCTGTAGAAGGCCTCATGTACTTCCTCATACTGGTCAGGTATAAAAGGTTTTATATGCTTGCATATTGTTTGGAGGTGGAATTTGTTGAAGAAATGGAGCCGTTATTGCATGTTTATCTCCATGTACTTATCCAGTTGTAAAGCGAAGATGATATCTTTGCCTATTCAAATCTCATAGTCCTGTACTAAAACCTTGACCCTGTCACAAGAGCTGTTGCAGCAGGAATGAAACTGTACTTTTTTTCCTTGGGCTGTTGCTCTGAAGGAGCCATTTTTTTTTTTTATTTAATTGCATCTGTCTCTGTCTTTTGCTTTTATCTAGAGTGCTACCTCATTCAAAGAAAATACTGACATAAATGAGAAGACAGATGAGGCAACTGAGAAGAAATCAGAAATCTTTGAGGTACCATCACAAGGTATTTGCTTAGTTGTTATATGTAGCCTTGCAAAATTGCTCATTCTAAATGTCTTATTTTACTTAGAGAAACATTGTTATATGAACGGAACAAAGATGATAAATATACTGCTGTTGTGATGACACTTTAGTTTCTTTGATATTTCTATTCATGATTGCTAAGTGGGGGGAGAAAAAACATATAGGGATAGGGATAGAGACAGAGGGGATAGGGATATAGATAGATAGGGAGATGGATTTTGTCCCTGCAGTCTGAGTGTTTATGGGTGGTTGAGCCAGTCTTTATGAACGTGCTGGTCTGTTTGGTGAGAGTGGCTTCTCTTGGAGGTGATGAATCAAACAGGTGGTACAATGAGCACTCAGGTACTGCAGCTCTTACTGAGATTTGCTTGTATGTGTGCTTAAAGTAAGATGTATATTGAAGTACTTTGCCAAAAGAGGCCCTTGTCCCATGAGCTAGAAGTATTATATATGTTAAATATTTCTTCATTTATTTCTATATATTGTATATTAATAATATATATATTTCTGATATATTTCTTCAGTATTGGTGTGTCCTGTTGTTTAATAAGCCTATGAGTTTTCTTTTAGAACTGTCAAAAAATGACTTCAAATTCATCAACATAGCTGGGCTGAACTGTTCAGCCTGCTGCTTGTTTTAGAACTATCATCTGCTGAGCACAGTCCCAGTAACCAAATCCCCAGGCTACTGCCTAAAGGCTATTGAAACAAGGTAGTTTTCAAGCATGTATGTAAAGGACTTAAGCATCATTTTTGGGACTTGCTGTTTAATTTCTATAAGGCTTTGAAAATTCCCTGCTGCAGTATTAGCTAACGTGTTTGTGCCCAGAAATATGATAATTTTAGTTGTATATCTTCAAGCCTGCCTTTCTGGGCAGAGAAGGCTTCAGCAATTGTGCTGTGGCTAACAGGCTAATCATTTGCAAACCGAATTCCAGAATGGAGTTTGAAAGCTTCCACAAATTCGGGGAAAGCTGGTAGCCACAGAGAAGAGGAAAAAAGACCAGAATTAGGAATGCATCAACACAGTAAACAACAGGAACTATTGCAGGTTCTTCTCTGAATTTAGCTTTGCTGAAACAAGGTTAAAAAGTTAATTTACTTTGGAAGGGTGTAGGGGCTGTTGCTGTTTAGAAGACATTAATTTTTTTTTATTGTTACCTTAAGAAGCAAGATCAGGAGCAAAACACTCTGGTAATAACATTTCCTATAACTGCAAAAGGAGGTGAGGTTGTAGTACCTACATACATACTTTCAGAAACCTCATTGCCAAGACAAGAAATGTTTTTCTTTTTCTTTTTCTTTTTCTTTTTCTTTTTCTTTTTCTTTTTCTTTTTCTTTTTCTTTTTCTTTTTCTTTTTCTTTTTCTTTTTCTTTTTNTTTTTCTTTTTCTTTTTCTTTTTCTTTTTCTTTTTCTTTTTCTTTTTCTTTTTCTTTTTCTTTTTCTTTTTCTTTTTCTTTTTCTTTTTCTTTTTTCTAATTGTCTCGCTATTCTTTTTTGCCCTTTTTGATTAATTGTGGAAAGGTTTGTGGGAACCAGCAGGTGGTGCTGCCAGCAGGTGGTGCTACAGCCTGCGAAGCCCCTCGGGGCAGGTTTGCTGTGCAAATGCTGAAGATACAGCAGGAACAAAATTCCAGTGCATTAGTTTAAGCACCAGGTTCACGCAGGCTCTTTTTCAGTTCAGATTCCAGTGGTGCTGGACGAGACCAGTGAAGAAGAGGAGGAGGTAACTGATGAGAACCTTGTGGACTTGTGGCAGTTTGTGCCTGTGGGGGGTGTGTACTACATGGACGCGCTGCAGCTGCCTCCCCCAGCCAGAGAAGTCAAGAGCTGGAGGATGGTGGAGGTGAGCGAGGCTGTGCACAGGAAAAGCCGCAGCTCTTCTAACTACATCACTTCAGCCACCCCCTTCTGTCTTGACAAAGGTCCTTGAGGGGGGACTAGAAGCGTATCCCTATCCCCCGGAATCAGAGGAGACGGAATATGCTGCCCATCCACCCATAGAGATCACACTGAAGCTGCCTGATGAGGTGCTCTATTTTGAGGACCCTGTCGTAGCCCACTGGGATCCTGCAGGTACCTGTTTAGACCACAACTTTATCTTGAGTTTGAGTTCTGGAATTCAGGTCCAAGTCTGACTTATTTGCAGACTCCAGTTGTAAAACATGGGAGTCAATTCAAGGCCCAGACCGAGTCTGAGGACTTCAGTGTGATTTAATTTTGGTTGTGTTATTTCTGCCTTTTATTTTTAATAATGGAATTGGTGGAGCTTTTCAATAGAACTTTAAAATATTAATGGAGAAAAATACTACACTGTAAATGCAGGCAGCTGTAGAGTTGTATATCACAAAATAAACTCCATTATAGTGAGGCAATATAAAGTTTGTTTTGAGCCAAATTAATTCCTATGTGTGGTAATCTTAAGTAATTTTTTTTTAAATGTACGATTTTTATAGTTACTAGAAAAGTATCTCTGATATTACACTCAGGAAACACTAGAACACATAAAATTGGATGTTTGGAGTTACTATAGTAAAGGAGCTTGTGGACCATTGCGTAGGTAGTTGTTCTTCTCTGATTAAGTAGAAGCTTTCATATCAATATTAACCCTATCTTCTTCTTAAACTTTTTGCATGAGTTATGACAGGAAATTGGCAACTGGAGGAAAGAAAAGGCCCGTTACTACTACGGGCCCGTTATTTTTCATTGTACTATTATTTAACCTAAGCTATCTCACTATTCTTTTTCCCAGCACAAGCAGAATCTTTAAAAATCTTTTTCCTTTTTATTCCCTTTTATGAAGGCCAACAGTGGCGAACAGATGGCATCAGCAACACAGCGTATGAAAAAGAAGAGAGGAAAATCCATTTTGAGATGTATGCCTTTTATACAATAGCCCTTCTCCAGGATGCTCATCTCCACCTGCCTTATCAGGCCTGGGAATTGCGCCCTACTGGTACAGATGAATTATTACTTATAGTTACTACAGCCTTTGCAGAGGTTCAGATACAAGTTAAGGTACTATAAATGATTTGTTTATATAAAATTTGTGCTTTTCTAAACGAGGGCTGTAGGGCAGTATCCTTCATTAAGAACTTGAGGTGCTTCCACAGCAGTGATTCGAATCTCATTTTGTCCCTGTTGACAACTGGGGAAGAGCTCTTCAGTTCCAAGTGGTGCAAGGAACGGTTGTGGTGATTTAACTGTAGTTCTTTCCTAGGACTTGCTTAGAATAAAGGTTGTCATGTTTGTTCTGCAAAATTCAGTACAAGTGACTCAGGATCATTATGTGGGGCAGCACATTGTGAACTCCTAGGGTGAGGTGACTTGTCACAAGCTCTAGGAATGCAAGTTTAACTGATGGTAGCAGTAGATGATGAATGCAATATCCAAAACAGCAAAGTGGTAATGAATAGTTGAGGCCTGATACAGAAAATAGGTTTCACCACTAGCTCCTTTCCTTGCTTTGCACAACAGGAACATCAGTGCATGTTGGCTTCAGTAGTGGTAGAAGAGGAGAAAGTACTATCCCCATTGACAGGAAAATGGATGAGTCCAGTTCATCTAACAGTAGTTTTGAAAAAGGCTGGTATAAATATTTTCCCAAGAGAATATTCTCACAAGTACGTCTGTGTGAACAAAAAGGTAAGCAGAAGGGGCGATCAGGGTGGTGCTTTTTTTTTTTTTTTTTTTTTTTTTTGCTTACCCTCTCTCTCCCCTCTTCTCCCTTCTTTTTAATGGAGGTAACTCCACTGGATTTGCACAGAATCACCTGTTCTGGCAGCTGGTTAAAGCAAGCTTTTTCTTAGATTTGTATAATGCAGAAAATCAGAGCAAGTTATGCATACTTTTAACTTATACTTTTTTATTACAGGCTCCCCTCACAGAAGTTAAGGCATATCAACAGATGGCACTTGTTGCATCAGCTTTTGCTTTCAGTTGGAGCAAATGGAATCTGGAATCAGGGGAAGAACAAATAGTGCTTAAGGTTTGTGGATTTAGACTAAATTAACTAAAGATACAGTAACTTTAGTCACTTTATGCTCCTTTTACAATCATTGTCGTCAAAACCTGACCTATAATGTTAGTGCAGCAGGTTTAAGATTTGGTTAACAGCTTTCATGTAAAAGATAGTTTTCAGTAAAACCTCAGAACTCCCTTTCCACTGCTGCTGCATTTTACACATGGGTGAGTTACAAGAGTTCGAGCCTAAATGAGACACGAATCTCAGCAACAATGATGATGGCCAAGCTGCTAACACATATAATTGACGATTCAGGAAATGAGGCTTCCTCACTGCTAGGATGGTGGAGCTGCATGCTGATTTTTCCCCTCATGGAGCCTGTTTTAGATACCCTTTGAAAGGCAAGTAGATCACCAACTTCCCTAATCACTATCTGGAAGTGCATTCTTTCCAATACGGGCATTTTCATTTGTTCCCCATTGCAGAGAGTCTGAAGGTCATCTGTTTCCATGCCTGGACTAAAAAATGCAATTAAAAGTTCTCTTGGTAGTTAGTGTAAAACTAACAAACACACCACCGCCACACACACACACACACACACACCCCCACCCACCCACCAACAAATACCAAAGATACCCATAGCTATTACTAAGGAATTACTCAACAGGCAACACACCCAAATTTTCCAAGTTTCAAGAATTTCTCCTCTGTTTGAATATATCCATCACATTTTTTTAGACTAATATTTAATCTCAGGAGCAAGGACTAAAGCCTAAAGTAGTGCCTGTTGCCCACAGCTTCTGACAATAGCAGTCAGGAACATAAAGCTGAAGTGGCCAAGCCTTGTGTTTTATGAAGGCAAGTCAGAGCAAAGATAGATGAAGCACTTGCCTCTGCAGCTTTGGCTAGAGCATTCTTATTGATTTAGGAGCTCAAGAGCAGCACCTTATTTTGTTAGTTACACTCACATGAAGACTCATACAGCAATTTTCCATTTTCAAAATTTGTTTTCTGCCCGTGTCCTAAGCTGTGTCTTACAGACCCTTTTTTTCCTGCAATAGGTAAGTGAGCATCTTAAAGCAGAGGCTGTTGAAGACGAAGACTGGTCTCTTTACATGTTTAATGGCCAGAGAGCACAGAGGCTCAAAATCACTGAAGCTAGTGAGGCTTTTTCAGCAGAGCTAGAAGATCACTCTGAATTTCACTCCACCCTCTACCATATGCTTAAAGACTTTGCCAGCAACGAAGCAATTGATAAAGTCAAAACAGCAGGCTTCTTGTTCATTGATACAGTATATCAACTGCTCCTTGCTACAAGAGTATTAACATACTCTTAAACAGACTCTTAACTACTGCACGTAGTCCTTTAAAACTTTATTATCAAAAGCTTTCAATAAAGTTACATTTCAAATCTTTAATCCTTTCATATTCAAATCATTAGAATAGCTTTAATGATGGAAATGCAAACATTGGGTTTTTTTTGTTAAAATGAAAAACAACCTCTTTATTCCATCATAGCTAGACCACTTAGCAATAAATGGGGCTAGCTGTTCCAAATGACTAAGTGGTTTATTCTAAGCTTGAATGAGGATTGAGACTCTTCTAGGCATCTGGGAGACAGTTATTTTGTCAAGGGGGTGGGGAGAAGTAATTATTTCTCAATTTCAAAATCATGCTACAAAAAAAAAAGAAAAAAAGCCTTAAATATTCTATCTCAGCTTCTTATACAGTCAGCCTAAAGTCAGAGAAGTTCAGCTTTACAAAGTGAAACTCAGAATCTGTTATACTGGCGGTGGCCCGTTGTGTTGGAGTCCTGTATAGGGCCACAACAATTGCTGTAGTGAAGTCCAGGAGTCCCCTGTTCCTACTGGGGCTGCATCTGCTGGTCTTTGAAGAGACAGCCCCGTGAGGAAGCTTGTGAGAGCAGCAAGCAGGACCAGAATGGAGACAGAAACCCAGAGAGTCTTGTTGGCATTGCCGAAGGAGGTCTTGAGATGAGATGCCCAGGATGACATTAAGTTGCACCTGCAGAGAAAAGTCATAGTTCAGTTTTCCTTGAAAACTTGGAGGGGAAGAAAATCAGAAGACACCAAAACTGTCTTGCAGATTGTGAAGCCCTCATCTTGCTTGTTAAAAGCACTGAAGGTGCTGCCCTTAAGATCTATATCTTAGTCCTGCAATTAGCCACCTCCACCCTTTGTCCAACAGTAGGAAGAACTGATACTTATCCTGGCTCTCTATTCACTGTTTCATGTTAGCAGAAGTCATTCTCGTAATGAGAAAAATTAAAGAAAGGCTTGAAGTACAGGCTTAGAGTAAGATATTCACCCAGGATAAACAAGTTCTCTACAGGGAAAGCACAGCCTACTTCTTTCTGCAATGCAGCAGCACAAGTGTAGGGGCTTCCAAGGGATGCTGCTTTAGGACAGCACTCTGTTGCTTAAGAGAGCCAGAGATACTAGTTGGAGTAGTCTAGAGTTAGTCTTAATGGCTACCTGTCCCTCAATTCCTGCCAAAGCTGCTGAGCTTTGCAGACTTCATAAATCCCTGATCATTTTACAAGAGTTCCTCTTAACATGACCTAATAAACTGGCTGTTAGAGGTATCACAGCATTTAATAGAGCTGGCACTGGACAACTAGGCTCCCATTTATTTCACTGTGCAGTAG
>VZSV01000089.1:1690140-1736886 GCA_013398735.1 Nothocercus julius
AAAAACAAACAAACAAACAAAAAAAAAAACATTCTCCTTCCTGCTTTCCCCAAGAGAATTCCAGGTCACTTAAGGCAGTGAAGGAAGCTCAGTAGACAACCCAGGCACCGGGTGCTTTGAAGAGCCTTGACTGCTCCCGCATCAGTGAGCACTTTCTCTTTCCCTCTCCCCACATCAGAGGTCATCTCTGCTCGTGCACCTCGCACCAGCCAGCCGGATGCTTCCTCGCATGCAAATCCAGGCTATTCTTATTCTTATTTGAATGCTCTGTTAAAGCTGAAGGAAGTGTAGCACTGCGTTTGTCCTGTCCTGACCGTTAGGGCTAAAGGAACATTAGGGAAGGAAAGAAGGAAAGCATATAGGAATGAAAAGAACCTAAAGAAAGGAGAGAAATATGCTCCCCAACTTCCTTCCCCCCAAAACCTTACACAATCTAGAACAGAATAAAACAACAGGTATTATTCTACATGCTCTCTCCTTCTGCACATAATCACAGCATCGGCGATTTCTGCTTGCAATGAAGGAAAATAAATCTTCAACCCAGGTTTTAAACCCCCTATAGTAGCTATTAGTACTGTGAAGTCCCTGCTGGACAGTGGCAAGTATGATTAAAGAGACAGACAGACAGACAGACAGAAAGGAGAAAAAAAAAGTATTAATCCATGGCCTAGATAAACAAGCTTGTTGCAAGAGGCCTTCCTCCTACTAAAAGGGCTGTATCACTTAAGATCCTGCAGCAGAATCCCAGTCACACTTCCCCTCCGTGCTTGGATCGTTTCACTGTCCTCTACACACAGCAGAGGAATTCTGGCAAGAATCTTGTACAGCTTCCCCCAGACAAGCATTAATATTCTGAAGACAGAGCATAGATAGAGGGCTTTTTTTTTTTTTTTTTTTTTTTTTTTTAAGACTGTAGCATAACTTTCACATTTCTAAATTGAAAAAAGTATAAAGAGCCCAGTGCTCACCTGGCTGTCACAAAGCCTCCCCTACTTAATATCCCCATAGCTCCTTCAGTGATAAGGCTTAGGTGAAATAACCAAAATTACTTACGTGCTGAAGGCCTGGATCTCAAACGCATCTACAGCCACAGTGTGATAAAAAGCCTAGGGAGACTTTTCCTATTAAACAAGGATATTCAAATTTTGCTGCTCGTCACTGTTTTTAGACTAGGTACTGGACACAGCCAGTTTGCTTTCTCTTTGGGAAGCTCTTCAACATTTCTGTTTTCCCTTCCACAACATTCACATGAAGGGATTATGGGGGGCAGCAGGGAGAAATCAGCAAAGGAAGAGAACATTTCTGAGCCCACTTGGCTTATGGAGAGACTCAGAGCAACCAAGCATGGGCGTTCCAAATAACTTCCCAGGGCTGCCGCTTTCCAGAAGCGCCGGGAAGAGAGCGCGCCCTCGAGACGGCCCTTCCTCAGGCAGCTGGGGACACAAGGGCGCAGCGAGGCAGCGGCGCAGCTGCCCACCCGCCCTGCCTCTCGCGGGGCCGCGTGCTGCGGCCGCAGGCACCCCCTCCGCTCTTGCTTTTCACTCTCGCTGCGTTTCCTGCCTTGATTTGCCACCACAACGCGTGACTGCCGCGCGTACGGGTGACGTGCCAGCCAGGCTAGGCCCGAGGCTGCCCGCTCGTGGTGTTGGAAAGGTTGTTTCCAGGTTCACGGAAGGCTGATCCGTGGTTTCCCCTCGCCACCAGCAGCACCAGTGCTGGTGCTTGCAGGGCCAGTTTGAAAAATGGGCAAGGCCTGGATTTCCACCACGAGCCCTGGCAGCCCCTCCAGATGTTCCTTGACAGCGTGGGAGAAAGTGCACAGAAAAGCAACATTCAGACATAAGACATCCTGTGGTTTCTTACAGGTGGATAGAGAGAGTGAAGTCACTCAGACAGAGCTGCTTACTGCTGCCGAAACAACGAGCCTTGAAGGCACGTTTAGAACATTCCTTGGCCACCAGCTCCTAGTTGGAAGCATGATCCTGATGGACACGAGCATCAGGACACTTAGCTCTGCAACTGCAGTATTCCTGGATGTGCCCCAAAACGGATGCCCCATATGAGACAAGGGATCGCAGCTCCCTGCCAACTGACATCTGTTCCTCCATCTCGGAGCGGTGCCAGTTGATAGTTGCTCAGCACCTGGTTCTTTGCAAGGCACTAATAAGCACCTGAACGCATTCAAAACCACATCTGGGGTGTTAGAGACAGCACTCACCTCAGCCAGTGAGGAGTCCATCGTTGTAATGGAAACAGGAAGATCTGCATCAGCACCGTTACCAGCAGAGCATATTTTCCACCTGGCAATACACACTTTATTTGCATATTGCCCAAACAACAATGAAATATATTGCCTTCCCTCCTCCCCCCCCCTTAAGCGCATGACAACTGCATTCACTATTATTTATATAGTCACACAGCTGGTTTCCCAGAGAAATAAGAGTTTACAGTTCTTCCTCCCCCAAATAGTTAAAACCACCACACACCACCAATCCTTCTTCCAACCTCCTCCAGGCTGCCGAGTCCTCCAGAAAATTCTGTGACAAAAGCCTCAAGAGCTGCCAAGACCTTTACTGCACACTGCCTGCTTTGAGCTCTTCAGAAACAGCCTTATTGTTCTCTAAGTATTCACCTACAATTATTAGGGATCTCTCATAGCCTTAAACATTTCTCTCCCTCTCGCTCTCTCTGAAAAGTTTAAGGAAGCAGTCCAATAGGCAGAATTTCAGCATTCCCATCCTAAACTCTGCAATAAATAGATAAATAATCACAGAATGGTTGAGATTGGAAGGGACCTCTAGAGCTCATCTAGGCGAACCCCCCTGCTCAAGCAGGGACACCTAGAGCACATGGCATAGGGTGGCATCCAGGCCCACATCCTTGACCCCTCAGAGCCTATAGGATTTTGGTTCCTAAATATAAAAGTCAGTTTTGAGCTAATACTGAAAACAGCCTCAAGGATGCCTGCCTTATGCCTCAACTCTCCAGCAAGAAATGGAAACACCATCACCAAGACTGGCAGGTGACTGCATGAGAGCATCAGTAGAAGGTTCCAGCACTAACCTTGGGAGATAGAGAATCCTTAACAAAAAGCATTACCCAGAAATACCGCTAGCTGATCACTCAAAGTCCGGTATTTCCTAAAATCAATGCCGCAGCGTTGAACTCCCCATGTGCACCCCAAGAGGTTATTTTGCCGTCTTACCTCCACTCAGCTGGAGTCACATCCAGACTGGAGGTCTCAGACGCGCAGCTGCCTGAGCTCCACTTGCAGCGGGGACGCCAGACTGGCACAGGAGACTTACGAGGGCATGAGGTTTCCAAGGTCAGAGCATCTGCTAAGAGATACAGGTATGAAGAACGGTGGCAATACATAAACTCAGACGTAGCATTTTATGTGAGTTTTTGCCCACGAGTCTAAGATAATCAAGAAGGCAATCGCTATAATTCTAATTTATAATAAGGCAGCTCTATCTTGGTAAGAAAGAGCTAGATGAAGAGCTATTGTCAGTCTTCAACATCCGGAGATACCATCAGGTTATGGAAACTTCTATGACAGAATTGTCATTGTTGTGTGGCAGATGAGGGTGGGATAGTCTGAGGGCATTTTTTGGTAGCAGCACTTCATTGGTTCAAGCCAGAAACACTTGCCTTATTTGTGACTGAAGTGGGACATGACAGCAAGTTGAAACTACCCTCCAAGCCTGTGTACCGAAACAGCCTTTTTGAGGGCCAATGTCTCAATATGCAATAATTTATAGGCTGATTGGGAATAATGTAGCTCAGGGCCTGTTAGCTCAGACTGGCAAGCGTCTCGTCAGGAACTCTTCGGGGGGTATGATCTATACCAGCAGCTCACAAACTTTTGGGGACTTCTGGTGGGCTCACAGGAAAACATCTTTTTAGGCCTTTAAGAGCTTTATAAGCACAACTGAGCCTCATTCATCACATGTAAAAATAAAGCCAAAAGTTTCCCCCACCCCCCCAATCTGGACTCTCGCTGAGGCTTGGGGAGAGGTTCTGTCGGTGAAGAGCACTATGTAAAGAACAATCGTCATTACAATTTATTTTAAATACTCTTCATTTAGTGCCAATAGGGCTGTTCTAGATCATCTATCAACGCTACTATACTATTATTTTTTAGAAGAGAGAAATAGAAAAAACAGTCGTCACCAGCAAGTCTTACCTAACAGGGGCGTAAGAGACCAGCATGAAATATCTAAGGGCAGCGTCCCAAAACGCTCAGGGAGCAAGCTGGGTCCCTCAATCCACTGTTTTTTAGAGTGGTGGAGCTGCTAAAAAGGAGAAAGCAATAATATTATTCAGTCATTTTTAATATATTACTACCCAGACACCAAAAAAAATTGCACCCCTGGCATTTACATCTGCATAAGAAAACATTAACAGTTACACAAAATATCATCCGATGTGTTTTGCCCAGAAAAGTTCGGATCCGTAACAGAAGGAAAAGATACAAAAAAAGGTAGAATAATCTGAATTTTAACATGGCATTTGCAACAGACATGTTGGTTCCAGCTAGATAAGAAGGGGAAAATAGTTTGGACAGAGAGAGCAAGACTGTATCTTCTCTTCTGCTTTCAGTAATGCCAAAGCAGCAGTGAGGCAGGGACTGAGAGCACTTGCCCAGTGTCTGACACACACCCAGACACTTTTTGGGATGGCTTTCCCCATCCCAGAAGGCACATAACCTATTTGCTGTTTAGCAGTGAAGAGTTTCATCTGACTGTGGCTGAAAGGAGCTCCTGAGGCAACACCTACTCAGCTGCATTTGACCATATGCAGTGTGAATGATGGAAAAATGGAAGAGATGGTGGAACATGCAGCTCTATCTTCCGCCTCTGATCCTTCCCAAAAGGCAATTTATCAAGCTGCTCCTGTATTTTGTCACACTGACTGTTCAGAAGCAGTAAAAACTAGCTTTGCACTAAAGCTTTAAATATACCTCTGTGTGCATGGCAGTGCAGGCATCTCTCAGATTTGTTGGGTGTTTAGCTTGGCAGAATTTCTGGCAAAGAAAGTGATTTATTTGCTTCAGGTCATGACCCTGACACCCTCCCCTGCCCCCCAACAAGCATAAACAAGAATGTCCCATTTCAGCAGATTCAGCAGTGGGCAAAGCAAAGCCCCACTTACCTTCCCTTTTGCAGGCTCAGTTGATGTGGGCAGCAGGCTATAATCAGGTTCGTCATCTACAGTGCTCTGTTATAATAAAGAAACAGGTTAAGGCAGTCATAAATGAAAAAAACAAAAACAAAACAAAAAAAACCAAAAAAAGAGAAAGAAAAAGAACGCTGTACTACTGATTATGTACAGAGTAGAATTTTATCTTTCCAAGCTACCAAGAGAATTGTGCCAGTTGTTTCCCTCGGCTAATTTTAGCCCTTAGCTCTGCAGACCTTCATGCAAAAGTACAAGTTTTAATCACATGAATCTGATGCACAGTTTTGATTCAGCTCCTCTGATGCCCTGTGGCAACACAGGATGCATCGTAGGATCTTGTATTTGGATTTATAATTACCTTGCTATTCTATGTTAAATAATCCAGACTGTTCAGTGCTAGTAGTATTCCTTACTAGAGATGGTAGAGATTAAAAAAAAAAAAAAAAAAAAAAAATTCTTCGCCCTCCCCTTTTCCCCAAAAGGGAAAGGGGGAAAGGTTTTATTTTTTATTGAAAGCAGAATCTTTGAGGTTTATAGTTTTCAACATATCTCTGCAGGGGAGCACAAAGATAACTGTACTGAAATATTTGTAACATTGAAGCATTGGAATAGGCAGTAAAACAGTCTTGTGCTCTTATTTTCAAGACTGCAGAAGAGAAGGTTGCCCATAGGAGACAAGTCAAACCAAGGCATCAGAGAAAGCTTCCCCCTCTCCCAGCTGAGCTCCCATTAGTTTTTCTTTCTTCCAGAAGAGTGAAAACAGTTATGTGCCCATCAGCGACTACAGTTTGCTTTGCCTCCAGTTACGTGCGCACTAGAGGAGAAGAAACCAAGCGCTACAGAACAGCTTGGGCTCAACCCAACGCCCCGTGTCCTTCCCTCAGAGCCCCTCCTGTGCACGGCTGCCTTTTCCCCCACCAGAGAAGCCTCATACCTGGCGGTGCAATCCAGAGAGTCGCCCTTTAAGCGCTTCCCTCCTCAGCTCATTAAGAGTTGCTACGAAGAGACACGTACAAATCTGAACGGGCTCCTTAAAACTTGGCAACAAACACACAGGTACTACAGCGTCTTTAAACCTTGCTACTGTCTACCACAGACCAATCACACTTTGCATTGGGCTAGTTACCTATAGGAGTTTTTACAGGAAATGGAATTTTAAAAGTGTATTTTATTTGGCAAGCTGCACCATTTAGGAAACACCGATTACTTTTCCCTCTGTGTTGTTACATTCCTCTTACTTTGCTATAAAGGAGAGGATGTTTCCCTATATCAGGGCTATATCAAGGTGCAAGAGTTCCTTATGGAAATGGAGGATTCCATTACAATTTTTTGCAGGAGAAAAAAAAATATATATATATATATTTTTCCTCTCCAACATCACATCCTCTTAGGAAGATTTAAGGTAGGTGGCTTTTACCTTATACTTAAAACCTAGAAGCATTCTCTGTCAAAGCTGGGCAATACCAGGGCCTGCCTGCTGAGGCTTCTAGCTTGGTAACAAGCCTTGTTGCAGCATTTGCTTCCTAACCCTTCACATACCTCCAAAAAAATACTAGCTGTGAGGAGAAGATTAACACTATGATTTCAGTGTAAAAGCCAGAACAAAATCCAACTGCCAAGGGCTTATCCAGCTTTCAGTGGATGAAGATCGTAGCACTTGGTGGCAAGTCAGGATGAGACATCTGAGATGTAGGAGCAGCCGTGCTGGGCAGGCTTTGGTTGGGCAGCACCTTCCTTGGGCAACAGGTTCCCTAATTTCCCAGCTTTTAAAGATTAAGGATGGAAAGGTCCTCCATGCTACACTCTTCCTTGTTTCTCCAAATCTACCTCCACAGCTCTACAGGTTTCTTTCTACCTAGATACAGAAAGAGATCCCCGCAAAACCCCTAAACTTATTTAAAGCCAGAAACCTCACTCAGGATTTGGAAGAGTGTAGAGCCACTACAGCATCTTTCTCCCTTCTGCTTTGAGATAACTTGCTTTGCAGAAAAGCTCTGTCTTTTCAGAGCTGGAGGGAGACCTGCCTGTGTCATTGCCCTGCTGCCAGCCAACAAATTCGGCGTTTGGAGGAAGCAGGAAACAGGAGGGCACCATGAGCAGGCGCATTAAGTGCCAGACACTTCCAGACTTTGGGGAGAAAAAGCCACCTGTGCTGGAATCTAACAGCTACTTTCTCACTTGTCTGACCTTTTGAGACACCGATGTTAAGAAATGGGCAAGTAGTATGAAATTCCAGTGCAAAAATTAGCAAAATTTGTGCACGCAGACTGACTACAGTGACACACTGGTATCTACCAGGGAGCACAGCCCAGTACACCCCTGGGAATACACAGCAAACCTGAACAGTGAGCAGGAGGCAGGAAGCCTAAGGAAGAGGGAAAACGGGCAGCAGCAAGGTGGGACATCCAGGTGTGGGAACACCGTCTCCAGGGAGGAAGTGCCACCTATAGAGTCACTCCTTCCTCTTACTATCGGGGATGGTGTCAGGAGGCTCTGCAGGTCTGGTCCAGCCCAACACCCAACTCTGCAGGATCCATCTGACTCGGAGCCCAGATGCCTCCTCTTTAAGGGAAGAGAGCTTCCAGCAGAGCATTTTAGCACAGGGCACCCTAAGGGTCAGTCCTCGTCCCCCCTTCTGTGGTTAAGCCACAAAAGATCTGCCCGTTCCAAAGTAAATGTGTGCTGGCATGTGCCAGCAGCTACTCACTTTTCTGCTCTTCCATCTTTTCCTGAAGCAAGTGGCAAGTGCTCCTTAAAGCTGCATTCATATCCTGGAGTTTTTGCTGCTCAGAAATGGCTTCCTCTAACCTGAATTTCAGGGAGGCAGCTTCTTTGCAAGCAGAATGAAACGCCTCAACTTGCTCCTTTGCCTAAGCACAAAACAATATTTAAGAACCAAGAAAGAAAAGAAAGAGCTAGCAGCCTGGCTAGCACAAGGAGCCTCTATAGTTCTTGTAAGTGAAACCAAAGTGCATCTGTTCTCTCTTAGGAAGTGATAAAGCTCCTTCTGAACTTCTGCATTTTCACAGTGGGGTGGACTGTGTATGGAAGCTATTTTTGGCTTTTTTCTTTTCTTTTTCTTTTCTTTTTTTTTTTTTAAAGCCACCACAAATATGCAATGCTGCCTCTTTCATCAGCAAACTGTTGTCACCACCCCCTCAAATTTTACTTCCTCTGCTGGTTCCACTTTTGCAATGAGGCGCTCCATACTGAACATGCGATTTCCTTTCCCAAGAGCAGCAATGCATTGCGTGTAGCTTTCTGCATCAGCTGCTCCCCCTGCCTTTTCTTTCCTTCCCCCCTTTTCTTTTGCACAGAAAGGGCTAGATGGTCCCTTACCTCTTTGCTGGCATCCTCAAGCCTCCTCGTAGCTTTTTCTAGATCTAAACCCAAGGCTTCCGCCTGGCCAGCGGCTTCTTCTTGCAACTGCTTGGCAGTGTCTACCTCCCGCTGCCTGCAGGGTGCGAGAGCACAAGCCGCAGGCGTCACGGGCGCCGTAAGGTGGCCTGCCCGGGGAAGGCGCGCGGAGAGCCGCGGCACGCACGGCTCCCCGGGGCCCGGCACTAGGCGCTGCAGGCTGGCTAAGCACAGCAGGCAGGGAGAGCTCGTCAGCAGCTCTTCGAGGAGGAAAGGGATGGACGGTTCCCTCGGTTTCTCCCTAGCTAGGCAGGGCAAGGGCCGTGCCGGGGACCATAGGGGAAGGGCAGGGATTAGCCAGAGGGCAAGAGCTTAGTGCACCAAACCTTGGCATCCACTCCTGGGGCAGCCAAACCCAGGGAAGCTGCTCATACCCTCACCCCAGGTAAAGGCATATGTGCAGACATTTGTATTTGGCTAAGGATGTGATGGTGGAAGAATGACTGAACAAGCCTGGCTTGACAGCAAATTCAGATTAATTGTTCCAGCCCAGCCAACTGGCCTGGCTCTTTCCTGAGCATCTGAGGATATAGGAGAGGAAGAGAGAAAGGACCAAAGGTTATGTCTGCTTGGTTTTGCAGATATTGCCATATTTTTAACATCAAAAATGCAGAACAGGAACCACATAGTAATAAATTAAAGTTTAAAACTGTATTTTCATATTTAATGACAGGTTGAGGTCCGCCACGGAGGAATTAAGGCAGCATAGTGACTTGAACTAGCAAGCGTCTCCAAAAACAAGGGTGCTTGTAAGTCTGTTTTACAAATCTCTGGGCTTATACGCAACCAGCAGTTTAACTGTTGCACCTGTTATAAGTCCCCCCCCCCCTTTTTTTTTTTTTTTTTTTTTAAATAAAACTACTTACTCTGTGGTCTCCCTGGTGTTTTTAAGAGACATCTTCAAGATCAGTGCAACTATGCACACCAACCTTAACTCCCACATAATGCAAAGTGATACCAAAAGACCACCTGGGCCCCAGGACAGCAGATGGTTTTCCCTTGTGAAACAAACCCTTTGGAGGTTAGTGATCTTTGTTCCTCAAGTCATTAAAAAGCAAAGAGCTTTGAAGAGGTACCTGGCAGAGAGCTCTTTCCTCAAGTGAAGTTGCTCTGTCTTGCTTCGTCTCAGGTTACCTGCCATTCTAATAAAATCCTTATCTAGGGAATCCTTGTATTTTTCTAAGAGCTGAAGTTTCTGGACCCAAAGCTCTCTCTTTTCTTTTAGCTCCCGCTTGAGAATCTGTGAGGGTTGGAAATCAAATTGCAACATAGTTAGAGGAGGAGTAGAGCCACAGGGCAAGCCAGCACCAGTTACACAACGAGAGCCTCCTAGCACCACCATCCACCCCTAGCCCAGCCATCCGTGTCCAGCACCACCCAGAGCGCCACGCTGCCCTGGAGGTGGGGGACTCGCAGCGTGTCGTAAATACTTTTATGCAGCCTTGGGCTGGGGGAAGGCCAGGAAAGAACAGCAGGGAGATAGGGAAACTGCTTGATAAGAAAGATCTCACAAAGGAGAGGTGGGGTTTTGTGTCATATGGAGCAGCATGTGGTTCAGTCTACAGGTTAATAAATCAACCCAAGCTTATTACCCTTCTCACTCCTGGCTCTGCCTGGATGCAGGGAGAGACAGGCCAGGCTCCCACCAAGCGCTGGTACTTCATAAGGATGAAGTGAGGCAATACCTAACAGTTTCCACACTCAGAACTCAAGCCCATTTCTGCTATTCCAATATGACACTTTTTTTTGAAAGAGTCATTTCCAAATTAGATGACACTCCCAGTCTTTCTCACTAGGAAAAGCTAGGGAACGCAGACAGTCCACTTTCCTGTTTATCCCTTGTGAAGCAAATACACAGCTAAATAATGTTTATGGCAAATACAGACTAAGAGACAGGTAAAGACAGGGCAGACAAGGGATTCTTTGCAGTCTGTCCTAGAAAGCCTCCATTACCAGCTGCCCAGACACAGTAACAAAAACATATTTCATAAGGCGAAAGTTCTAGTAACGCCCAGCTGGCGGGAAGCCCCAAAATGGTCACTTTAAGCTACTATGATCCTCTTCCTCAAAGCACACCTGGCAAGCCCCCTGGTGCCAATTTAAGTATGGAAGGACCGAGGAGACGGCAGGGAGGATGAGAAACCCAAGCCTCAGCCGTTCTCCTGCACCTCTAGCAGATGAAACGCATCCAAGGGTGACCCCAGTGCCACAGACTTTGTTTTACCTCTCTTTTTGCAGGGGGAGGATGGGGAAAAGGGGAAGATAAAAAAAAATAATGAAGTCTTCAGAAACAGAGGATGCAGTGTTACTTAATAGTATTACTTCACAGTGACTTGCAGTATGCAGTACTGAGCAAGAGGAGCCCAGTTCTCTTCCTCTGACCTTGTTAACCTGGGCATGCAATTTGGACAGCTCAGCTTTTAATAATCACTTAGCAAGAGTGAAGCAGGGGTCAGTGAGAGAAAAGGTTCAGACTTCCAGGATGTTTCACTAGCTCATGGGGGAAAGCCTCTCTCCAACCAACACAGGTTTCCTTACCCGTTTTCAGGTTCCAGCCAGATGCTGTTTGGTGTCCCTGTGCCACACAGAAGGGCAGCACATTAAGGAACACATTACAAACTGAAGGAGGCTGAACTATCTCTTTAGATCCCTTTACTGCAGTGTCATGGGATGCGAGCGCATACAGATACCCACACCCTAAAGATCCCTGCCTGTTAGAACAGGCAGCCCTTGCCATTAGAAATAGCATGGTTTCTAAATATAAGTGTCACAGGCTTATCAGGGCCCATATGTGTTGCGGCAAACTCAAGTCTTGCAACAGGAAGAGGGCAAGAATGTCATTACCCTCACTACTACTTTTTTTTTTTTTTTTTTTTTTTTTTTTTTTTTTTTTTAAGTCTCTTGTTAACCAATACATACAGTATTTTGCACATATGTATCTTGTTTTACCTAGGTGAAGACAGTGCTTTAAAATCACCTCCCACCCTCAAGGCTTACAGTAGCAAGTGACATTCTATTTTAAAATTATCTTGATCGTCCTTATTAGCCTTGATTAGCTCTGTTTATTGCATTACTGTCTATGGGTCAGGACAGGATTTAATTGCCATTATGAACTCCAACACCCATACCAAAAGTTGAATACTTTGCTAAAAGCAGACATCTTACAGCAGTGCGTGCTATGGTGTCTTTTGCTGTTACTTAAATAGGATGAATTTGGGTTTGAGTCTATTGAGGTGTCCAAAGACAGTGCCAATTTGCAGTGTAGAGTTTTCCATAGATTAGTAGGAACGAACAAGTTAGAGAAAAATTATAACCAGCAAGACAAACGTTTGAGAAACTGCTGCTGCGTGGGAGGGGAGGGACAAGAGCAAGAGAGTAGAGTCCTGCCCACAGACTGCTGCGGCGCCCGCAGGCAGAAGTTATTCTCACCACACAGTTGCTTTGACCACAAGTCTTAATTCTTGAGCCCCACAAGAAGTATGAGGAATATTAAAAACTTTATGCAAGATTAATGGTGTAAATCTTGTATTTGTAGAAACTCTTTTATAAGGAGTGGCCAACAGAGGCAGAAGAAACCAAACTCTGATGGCTTTAATTTGGAAATGCAGTTACAAAGCAGCCTTTCTCCTCTTCTTGGTGAAAATATCCACTACTTAATCATCATTTCAAGTACAACACAAGGGAAAACATCAAAAAAGGGAAACCTAGACTACAATTCTGATGAAGCTACATAATAGCACTTGACATTGGCACCTATCAACACAGTTTTCATTCCAGTGCAGACAGTGGACAAAAAAATCTTCATAATTCCCAAAATATATAGCATTGCTGTCTACTACTTGCTTCAGTTACCCTTCCCTTTGGGCATAATTCTAAAGAAAGTGAAATTTTGCACAGATTAGTCATGAAAAAAAACACACAGCATTTGAGTTAAAAAGCTATCGTTTACTCCACTGCCCCAGCAGGAACTTAAAATAAAAGACACTTATTTCTCACCTTATAGCCATACCTGACCCTGAGGGGATCGCTGTGACCCCAAGCAGTATAAGTAGCACGCAACAGTAAGGCATCCACCTCAAATTTTTTGCACAGGCCCACTATTTACGACAGTGGTGTCAGAGAAATAGAATCACTTACCACAAGCTTTCTCTCCCAAACCTGCTTGATGGGAACATCAAGATCTTCCACCCATTGTAAAGCAGTCACAACAAGGTTCTCGGGTTCAGTAGCTTCTTCTTGCTGCAAAAAATGAGTAAGTTGAGAGATACCAACATTTCAAGTACTAATCTGATGTAAAACTGTCCAGAGTTGCACAAACTTTAATTGTTATCACTAAGTAGGTGCCAAGTGACAATGGAAAAATACATACATCCCCAAAAAGCAGCAAGCTACTCAATTTTTCAAAAGAAAAGCTAATCTTTTCAGACTTCTTGGAGAAGACCTAAAAGCCTGATCAAAAGAGCATAACCTTATTCACATATGCTATGCCACTGACCAGATTTTGCATAACAGTCTTAAATTTTTCTGCAGCATGTTCAGGTCCTTGAAGCAAGAACAACACTTCACGGTCCAGTGTTTCATCCAGAGATGTCCATTCAGTCTTGGTAAGCTTTGAAGAGAGAAGAGAGTCAGCTAGCTTATTTTGACATCTCTTTACTACAGAGCAGCATCAGTGACATTTAGACTCTTTTAAAGTATCCCTGCATCGTATTTACCAGAAGGTCAGAGCTACTGCAAACTTGAAGCTTGCAAAGGCTTCTCAAAAGCATCACGTCATGAAGATTTAAAAGAAACTGCTAAACGACCTGATACAAGGTTTCATGCCAGAAATAAGCAAGTGGTAGTCAATCATCAGTTAAGTGGTATTTACCAAGTGAGAAATAAGTAGAGATTGTATTTTCTTTACAAGTGAAGGTAAAAATCTTGCATCTCACTGAAGAATTTGAGTTGGTAACTGCTATTACACAACAAATATGTACAAATTTCAATAGAAGAATATATGCTGCTTTTGAAGCAAAGCTGCCTGGCCAGTCAGTTGTCTTATTTCTGGGCCTATATTTTCAGTCCTTTGGTAGATTTTTCACCTCCCCCAAGTGCTACCTCTTCTTCGCAAATACGGTGCAAGTACAGCAAATGCTAAAGCAAGTAGCAGCATGCCAACATGGGTCTTACAAGAAGAGACACTGCAATAGGTTTCCTTTGTCACCAACTCTGCTGAACAATTTGTATCTGAAGGGAAGACAATACTATTAAGGATGGACAAGACTCCAGGGAGTGTCTTTATGGAAGCAGCCATGAAAGAGTAAGCCATAAAAAAAAAATCCCTACACAAAACACACACAACGTACAAAAATAAGTAGCTTATGAATACTCCCTATAGAAATCCTGGAAAGTTGGGAGAATGGTAAAATCGGCACTCCCAAAGCACTGGTCCCAACAGGAGGTAACTCCCCCCATCGGGTGTCCCCTGTAGGGGACTACAGCTTCAAAACATGCTCAGTTGCGGCCCCAAGATTTTGGCAGCCTGTGCCTGTGCTCAGAGGAATGCCTCTCATGCCTCTTTCAAGCAACTATCTGGAGCCAATAGAAAAATATAAATAAATAAAGCGACACTGGACATGACTTGAAGAGATCAATCTCTACTCCTCATGCTGAGGAATTGTTGCCTATAAAGAGACACCTAAAGAAGCCATTAGATGAGAGAGAACCTTCTTCAAAAGGCTGCAGAGTATTTCAGTGCTTAGTTGTCCTTTTCGGTAGATTAGGCTCCAGGGAACAAACAACTTCCCCTCCTGCAGTCCATAATCATTGTTCGTGTCCACTGCAAGCAGCACGAGGAAAGGCAGACCACTGCTTTCTTCAGTAATGGCCTTCTATGTCCTTGAAGATTCTCATCTCCCCTGCCAGTCTGTTCTTCTGCCAGCTACGTGACCCCAGCACTCTCAGCTCTATTTTGTAGGTCATACTTTTCAGATGTTTTATGGGCCTTTCTCTGGACTGTGTCCAACATACACAATACTTCATCTTCACATTCTAAGGATCCTAATTCCTAGAGTTAATCCAACAATCTTCAGAGAATGAGTTTTGTTCTTCATTTACTGTAGCAAGATAAGATAAGATTCTTTAAGATTTACTTCATACCTCAGAAGCCTGTGCAAGTTCCAGCTCACAGTGCAGTGAGTTTGTTCCTTCAGCTACACTGCTGTTAAGCTTATACATCAACGGGAAGCTCAGACCGTTTCTAAAATAACAAGAAGAAAAAAATATAAAGAAAAATACATCAGTTCTTTTCATCTTGCAATGAGCTGTGTTTTCTGGGAGTTGCTCACGATACTCACGAGATCAGTTCCTGCTGCATGTGTTGCATATTCTCCAGTAGTTTATTTTTTTCGGCTCGCAAAGCCTAGAACACATATCAGACCCGGTTAGAAAATTAGTTTGTCATACATACTAAGTAGATGTGCACACTTCTCTCACATAGAGAAGCCAAATTCAGTCCCATACCTCTATTATTGAGGAACATTCCACAATTGTTGACTTCAGTTCTTTGATGTCCTGCTCCTTCTGCAAAAATTGCGGAAGAAAGAGGAAAAACCTTTAAAGTACAAATAACTTCGTGACTTGAATGAGCTAGTATGTGACTAAGATTCTTTTTAGCTAAAATACAACTACAGTCAATCCTACAGCACAATATTAAGCTATACATTTGAGGTTTGAGCAGCAATCCATTTTCTGGTGCTTTGGCAGCTTTTCTTTGGAAAGGGGAAGAGGATACAGAAGTGAGAGGCAAAGCAAGCTGATTGCATAAGATAAAAATAGTTGCAAATTTGAAGGAATAGAGAGTCAATTGTCTCACCGTTGGCTAAAAGAAAACACTCAGACTTTCTTATACAGTGCCTGGAATTAAGGAAAAAGACAATTTCTTCATAGGTGCCAAGACATATCTTTTACTCTCCTAATTTCTGTACCAGCAGTTGTAGATTAAACCACACAGAAGCACTTAAGTTTTGGTGGAAAGCCTGGGCTATAGCATGCCTGGCATGAGCTTTAACCCTAAGTGACTCACTAAACAAGTTACGCTGCCTTCCTAAACACGATTGCTTTCATAAGTTTTCATGAACAAAAGCGCAGAGGGTAGTGCTTCACAGATGAAACATCATCGAATGCAAAGACTGACAGATGTCACACCTCACAGTAAGACCGAGGAACTTGAAATAGTAGCTTTCTTAGCTATGCAAAGGAGCAATCGTGTTAGGCCATTATGGTAGAAAACACTGCGCAGACCATCAGAGCATTCCTTGAAGGAATATGAGCCTGCAGTACTCTGTTACGCTCCTTCCTTTTACAGCTTCTTCCTCTTTAAAGATTCTTAAAGTTTTTCCAAAAAGGTGAAGTAAACATGAGAAATTAGGCAAATATACAAGGAAGAAGTAAAGTTATAAAGCAAAGTTCCAAGATTCTTCTTGGTGGAGACAAATGACCTGTGGTGCTGAAGATTTGCAAAATAAAGGTGAGGAAAAGTAAGAATTAGGTCAAGTGTTTTTCATCATCTGCAGTTTGGGGCTGAAAATGTGGCAATTCTTTTCCCTGGACCTTTAGTCTTATCCAAGTTGCCTTTGACTCAAGATCTATGGAATTTGTTAAACCCTCATTCCTAATGCCAACAAGAAAAACCAGTTTTCCATACCAGTTCAAAATTATGCAGATCAGCTGCCTTTACCTAGAAGTGTGTATGAAGTCTCAGAAACTGCACTCAAACCTCCCATCTAGTCAATAGTCTTGATGAACCTTTAAGGGGAAAGATACTACATGGGCCACAGAAATCTTGCATCATTCAAGGATGAGAAATTGCATGTTACTCAAAAGTGTCAATTCCTTTGTGTCCTGAGGCAGCTTCTGTCAAAACCTACAAATTGTCAGGTCCCATATTTACATGAGATGGATTACACTGAAGTTTGCTTCTCTTATCACTATCAAACTCAAGTGGCAATCATTCTTGTAGAGATATTAGCAGTCAAATACTTTACCAGTTGAGTTATTTAGCACATTTTGCTACACAAATTTCATTAGCCAAGCAGGCTCTTGCATTGGTGTATGTGTGTGTATATATATATGTATGTGTATATATATATATATATATATATATATATATATATACACACACACACACACACACACACTATAGTGTATAACTCTCTACCGGAGTTGCATGCTAGAGACCGCCAGAGTCCTTATAGGGTCTTGTTTTCAAAGTCTACAGTCGAAAAATAACATTAGAAACATACCTAAGCAAAGCCTAGGCAATTACACCTCAGTATTGAAAAAGATTAGACTTGTGTTTCTGTGGGATTCTGGATCACCATGTCTAGTCAAACAAACAAGCAACAGAACTAAAGGACACAAGGGGAAAGATCTTCTGCAAGTACCTTCTACCACCCACTTATGGAACTCAGCTTTAGAAGTTTCTGCGCATCTTCCTGAGCTTCGCAGGCTTGTTTTGTTTAAATATATCTATTTTTTTTAAAGCCAAATCCTGAAGCTCTCAATTATGCTGACTCATACCCAGCTCAAAGTAGATCTCGCCTACTTTGATGCCATTTATAGGATCAGATTCTGTCATGTAGGAACATCAGAAAGAACAGTACCATAGGAGAGCTGCACTGGATTTTTAGTAGAGCGTCCTGTATTCAGAAGTTTCAAGCAAGACAAAAATAAAATAAAAACAACTAACCTGGATCAGGCTTGCTTCTTTATTCACCACAATAGTCTCATAGTCATGTGCTTGGATCTGAAGTGTGAAGAGATTTTAAAAAGTCTTCTGGTTATCTGCACATACTACAAGAGAAGTCTGTTCCTCTCGTATTAGGAGGGAAAAAGGGCATCATGATCCCTTGTTTTAAAGGCTCAGCTTTTCTAGATACCTTGCATACGTGTGTCAAAGTCTTGCACCCAGATAAAACAAAAATGTTTCAGTTCCCACAGTTATACCTGCATTTCCTTTTCTAGTCAGGCTAACAGTTTCAGCAACAGCAGCCAATACATTATTTTACTAATATTTCTTCAAGTTGCAGGCAAAAGGTTTCCTAAAAATTTAAGAGGAGGAGTGAAACTGTGGACTGTCTAGATGAGCTTCATTTCCAGACTCCAGATAGCAACTCTTCTAGTCAAAGCTATCCCACTGGCAAAGGTACAACTCTCTCTTCCCCTTCACTAGTTTCGGGTTATCTGCCTTACAGAGGGAGGATTTCTCCTGGCAGACTATAGGCCGTCTTTTGTGCCTCCTAAAGTTAAAACTTACTTGAAGCTCTGCTGCAGTTTTAGACAACTCCAAAATCTTCTTTTGAAGTCCATCAGTGTCCAGGCTATTCCTAATATTCTGAAAAGATGCGGAGTGTTTAGGCACAATAAAACAGATTGACAACTTCTCTTACAAGAAGCTAGGCGTAATGACAACTTCACCCCCAAACTACTGCCTACTCTAAAGCAGTACCAGCATTTATTCATATACAAAGCTTTCTTGTACTTCATCCTCTGATGTTTTTATACTTTTTAAAGTTAAGGTCTGATGCTGCAAAGGTCAGGACTACCGCAGCCCCAGAGCTGTCCCACAAACTCTTGGGGCAAGAGCTGCATTACAATTTAAGTTCATCTACAACATGCATTTTTCATATCAAAGTAATATCTTGAAATTAGAGACAACAAAAAAGAAGCTTGTAGGATGACACAAGCAAAATCTTCAGGCATGCCTCCACTGGAAGCAAGCTTTTGATTGAAAGGTAGAAATTTAAGGGTGGGATTAAACTCAGTAACACCAGCACCTCCAAAAGAATTCTAGGAAATTTGTTTTCCATTCAGGTGAACAGAGTTTTTCCCATTGAAATAGCTTCTCCTCCAGCTTTCATTTCTTCAGTTCCCTGATCAAATTAGAAGTCCCCCTCAAAACCCACAGTTTCAAAAATTACCAGACCTGGAAAACTAAATGAAAGCTTTTAGACCTGCAGCAGCAGAATTACTTTTAGAAGCGTACAGTTGATGAATAGCAATTCAGAATAACAAAACTTTTTAAAAAGACTAATATTGAATATTGTACACATGCAATATGCAGGGACTACTTTGCTATGCAACAACAAATTCTTGGAACCAGTATGTACTATATCTATGAACAGTATCTCCTCCAAGCCTCCTGTAGATCTTTATCCAGTATTAAAGGATCAATCTGAATGGAGAAGTCCCCAGCTACTGCATTTTGTTGAAACTACAGTTCTATACAGAACTCCTCATTTGAATCTTAGAGAAGGGCAATGGAAATGAATCTCAACTGAAAAGATTAAAAAAAGTGTAAGATGAAGACTGTACAGAAACAGAGTTAGAGATGTATTAAACAGAAAGACTTAGAGTTAGTCTACCAAGATTTGAAAGCGGTGCAGGGGAGCACTGCTTTGTTTCTGTCCTCCTCATTCCCTACTCCTTACTTGCCCACCAAATGGAAAGTCTGAAGCACAGTGCAATATCAAGACAGCATCTTGGGACAAGTCATTCTCATGAAACATTTTTGTTAACTGAGTTAGCACCTCAAGGTTTGAAGCTGAAAAAAACATTTTGTTTCTTAAACGTGAACTTTTAGCTAGACAAGGACATGCATTTACAAAGCTGTGACTTATTTTACCTCTTCTTGAAGAGAGGTCATTTTGATGATGAGTGACTGATTTTCTTTTTCCTTTTAATAAAAAGAAAGTCATTATGTTCAGTCATTATGTTTAAAAAAAATAGTAGTTCTTAAAACATCTGCACAAGTAATATTTTTAACGTTCTCTTTTTAGCATATCAAGTTTAATATTCCAAGCCAGGCTAATGCAAAAAGCAATGGAGCACAAGCACATTCAGGCCCAGGGCGAAGCTACAGTAATGCATTTTTACACCGTCATAGGGGACAGCAGAACGAGGAGTGCTGCAGCCGGCACAGTTCATGGACCCTTAATGATACAGCGCTTGCTAAATTCAAGGTTTGACCCCAACACTTCACATTTGAGTAAAACCCAGACCACTAGAGGATCAGGAGGTGGCATTCGGAGCTAGAATATGCGTGGCTAATTATGTGCCTATCTGAGTCAAGGCAGATCTGGAAAGCCTATACATGTTACAATACTTGCATCACACAGGGGAAAAAAAGTAGCAAAAACCACACCAGGCACCTAGGTGGCAATTCAGATACTTCTGCGCAGGCTGCTTGCACCCTCGGGGACACTCTAAGGCTGCCTGGCTTCTAGCTGTCAGGCCAGATGGACAGCTGTCCAGCAGGCTGTGAACTCCTTCAATGGCCTAGGATGTTCTGAAACCGATTCCTTTCTCTGGGCATCTGAACTGAGCCTCCTGTGCTCCTTGCTCTGCAAAAGCCATGTGCAGCACTCAAAATTCCTAGCAGGATATATCAGCCTCCAAATTAGATGAGGCTTGTTGTCAGCCGTGTGAAAACTGTTGTCTTTAGTGCAATTACAGGCAAGATAATTAAAAGGCCCAGTCCACCATGAAAGTTTTTCTACACTGTAACTTTTTCCCCCCATCCGTTACATCACATTACACAACTAATTATATTTTTGAACTAATTATACTTTAAACTCCGTCAAAAAGCCTCAGTTCTGCTGCGTATTGATCCTTTTTATGGGCAGGTTGGTCATAGCATTGTTACAGCAAAGAAATCGTACAAGGTAAGCTGAGAAGCAAGATCACCTACTAGCTGTTTATTCTGGCATAGAATCTGCTGCCTCTTCTCTTCTGAGAAGTTCAGGCTGTTTTTTGCTTCTTCCAATTCTTCCTCCAGCAACTTGGCTTTCATCACCGAGTGCTGGATACTGGGGGATGGAAGGAAATCCAGGAAAAACTAAGTAAGTTGGTCATAAATAGGCTTGGAATACAACAACAATAATTTCAGAAGCCCCCAGGGACTTTTTTTGGCACAGATACTTAACAAAAGAGCAACAATCAAATTTAAGTCCATCGCTTTTGCTTTGGACAAAGGGCTTGTGGACTTGCCATCTTCTTATTTCCTCTTTGCTCAAGTTCCTTGTGTGAGGGAAGTGCCCTTCCACTCCCTAAACAAGGGATGAGCAAAGATAGCACCTATCAAGCCTTCTTCTGTCTGTAACCACTCAACAATCAAGTTTGGAACAGTTAAACCTGTCTACTTGCCCCAACACCTCTTTACTGTACCTCATTGCTAATAGTTACGGAGATCAGCTCAATTTTCAGAGATAAACTCTGCATCATTTTATCACTGCCCTGATCCGATACATCAGCCTATGCATTTTTTACACTGTGGGAAGATTTTTTTTTTTTCCACCAGTAGCTCTAGACAGTAGAGTAGCCCAGACCACAGGATGTCACATACGCACATGTCCCACATTAGCCAAGCAGAAAGACTCCTGCCTTAATCTCCCCCAGATAGACTAAGAATGGTTTGACAGTGGACATAACTCCAATTATTTGGATAAGATGTGGGAACCCACTAAAAATAGTCACATACTCATGACTTTAAAGGCTCCCCAGGCTGCAGCCATGCGTTGAGACAACTTGCTCCGGTTCCTTAAGGGACTGGCTAAACGGCTCTTGCATACATATTTTCCCACTGCTTGGCAGCAAGCATGTGACCTAGGACCGGCCACAGCGTTAAGCCTTGCAGACACTGCATTAACTCATGAAACTTGCTGCCATGAAGTACTGGTGAGGCTAGACACAAGCAAGATTAGCCTGCTTCCTGAAGAATAGGCCTACCCACAGCCTTACACAGACCCGGTGTGCTAAGGTCTCCCACCTTTTTATTTGTTGATGTAGATCCTCGTTATCTGCCACTAACTTATTGTTGGCCTCATCCACAGCTTCCAGTGTCAGCTTCAATTTGTTGTTCTCTTCCTGAAGCTTCTGGTTGTTGTACTGCAGGTCCGCAACGCAGGTTATCAAGTCAGAAGTCTCTCTGTTTCATTAACAAAACCAGAAAAAATGAAGGTGACTGGTTCTAACTAGACTTTTTGAAAATCTTGATGACCTGGTGCACTGACCAGAGTGGTGAGCAGATAGCTCACACAGGACTTGTAATACCACTGGACAAGTGCCAAGGCTGGATAACAGCAGGACAATACCTTAAGCCTTTGTTAATCTCCTCCTAGGCCACCATCAAAACAACAAAATTACTCTAGAATATATTAATCTAATTAATAAAACCCAGAAGTCCTGGGTCCCTTCCCTTCCCTTCCCACTCTCTACCTACACTTTCAAAAATGCAAAGTTATAAAGTGTGGATGTTATCTTTGCAGCTTCTGGTGTCTTTATTAAGAGCTTTGCTCTTACTGAACCCAAATCACGGTCATGATCGTAAAGAGAAATGCCCAAGCAAAATTAAGGACCAGAAATTCAGGAGGCAACACCTTCCATGGTCAGATATCCAAGATTATAGTGAAAGAAGGGCCAGGGGAATATTTAAAGAGGAAAAGAAACTGACAGCAAAACTCTGACTGCAGAGAATTAAGTAGGCCAATCAACATAAAATGACCAAGATGTCAATAAGCTAAGTTATTAGCATGTTTTTCCTGCTGAGCAGAAGCTGTGAGGAAGAACTTGATAGCATCGAGAGTTGGCACACTGAGGTCAGCATTAGAAACCCTGCCAAGAGAGTTTTCTGACATAATGATTCTGAGAATTGCTCGAGTAATGAGAGCTGAAGTGCTAACCTCTGCAAATGCATTACTTAATGAACTTACAAGTCTCCTTTGGATGCATCACCCCCAAAGGCCTCTAAGCTGCCAGAAGTAACATTCAAGCGGACAGACATCCTTTTTGCTGTAAGAGATATTTCTGGTTAAAGTTTAAGAAAGTGCAGATTTCCCCTCAACACATCCAAAATAAGATGTTCTGCACCTTCAGAGATGTTTTTATGTACTTTAAATTCCAGATCATCTGTGTTTGCTGTTGGTTCCTCTGTGCAATCTTCTTCCCTGAAGCAAGAAAACATGAACTAGTCTGATATTGTATTACAAACCTTTTATGTTTAGAAATTTGCAGTCAAGAAATACACTGTGATGAGAATGACTTGATGCCATCTTTGTTCTAGGACACTGAAAATCTGAGTCACAGGAATGTTTTCTACTCTCTTGCTTTGATAGAAGCTTTTATGAGGTAGAGTGAGAAATAAGCTGTTACCATTTTCTTTTACAGTCCTCAATCCACTCCTTCATGATAGCATGATACGTTTCCAGGTCCACAGAGACATCTCTTCGATCTGGGTCAAGCATGTTGCAGAGCTCTTCAAGGCCACTGTCCTCTGATCCTCGACTAGTGGTATGTCTCAGAAAATCAACAATCTTGGAAACGGCTACTTTTCCTAGAATAGAGAGCTGTTCAAGCACCAGATTTTGAAGGCCAGCAGGACATCAAAGGGGGTGGGAAACTCTATGAAAAGGCATGCTACTGATCTATACCATGGCAAATGCCATTGCCTGGTAGACAAGCAAGTGATCCCTGAAGTTCTTTTGTGATCTGCAGTAGTTTAGATCTTTTTGGTTAATATGTAAGTGTGAAAGTCTAGCACATTGGTTTTATTGACATCATATTTAAAAAAAAAAAAAAGCTTCCTTTGCTGTACTACTATTTTCAGGCCTCTCATCATAAGATGAAGGCAAACCCTGTGACTGAATTTCTATTCCGTGCTGTTAGACACCCTCCCACCCTTAGAAGAAACCTGAGCAAACAAACAACATGCACACACAAAAAAGCCACCTGCAGATTTAGTCATATCAGATGGGGAACTCGGAAGCTTAACCCCTCATTCTACAGTTTCCAAAAGTTCATTTGTTCTAAGTGGAAAATGCCTAAAACAAATAATCATTTCTAACAAGGTAGATAGGAAAAAGTGTGATAATTCTCTAGAGTAGAGCAAAGACCAGTCTGTGGGAGGGTTGGATGGGATATAGAAGCAAGGCAGTATGCACAAAAGGTACAGAGATTTACTTCTTATCTGTCACCTATATAACTGCCCAGCTAAGGTAGCTACTCAGTCTAAGGATACCGCAGGTTGTCGCTTTCCAAACCATAACACAGTCTGAGCCTCGAAAAATGTCCCAAGAGGAAAGAGAACAACAAAAAGCCCCCGGCAAACCTGTATGCTCTACATCACATGCACAGAAGATAGTAGTCAGCAAGTCTTCTTCACAGATCAAGCTTACATCATACATGTCATCAGCTTTGCAGCCCACGGACCATCTCCATCCTACAAAGGATAAGCATGTCCACTTTCATTCACTCAGTGCAAACTTCCCACATCGTTCTCTCCAACTACAGTATCATTTGCCCAATAGCCCAAGTGAGCACAGTCTACTGCAGCTCGAATGATACAGAGACAATTAAGAACACAACAGAATTTCTGCTGCTAAATATTGCCAGGATATTTGTCCTTAGCTGGAGCCTCAGAATCTGGGAACCAGTACATACATCTACTTCTATACATAGATGCATATTCTTCTGCATAAAGTAAACATTATATAAAACAGAATTTTAGGGAGCCAGCTATCTCTTTCCCCCACCTAACCCCCACCTAATATACACTGGGGAAGAGTTATGATCAGATTTTTTTTTTTTTTTCAGAAAACCATCTAAAAATCAGTCATTAAGACACCAGGAACAAAACAGAGAAACAAGCAAGCAAATCTCAAAAAAAAAAACAAAACAAAGCAAACTTACATACCTTCTACATTAAAGGTAAAAGAATTAATAAAACAAAGAAACAAAAAAGCCTCCTCCCAATAAAGGAATGGTCAAGTTTGAAAATGTTAAGTCTATACTTGCTCACTTTTTCAAAAATTTTCAAACCTACATAAATTTGAGAGAAAGATTAAGGTTCTACACAGCCCTTTTTGCAGTCTCATTAGATTGGTGTGATTCCAAGAACTACTGCTCTTAAAGCAGCAAAGAAATGTAGCCATGTAGGCCGAATGTTCTGATGCCTAGTTTTACTTGACTTTTTTTTATTTATTTTATTATTTTTTTTTTTTATTTCCAAGATTTTACCTCTTTCACTCAAAGATAGTCTCTTTGGCACAGAAGACTGTGTTACAGCACCTTCTGACTTTTTATCAGATGTCAAAAAATATAAGTTTGGACTTGATGTAAGGTACTTCTGGTCATGAGGCACATCCTTAGACTCTGCACTTGATAGAGCACACAGCTCGTTCTGGACATCAGCCTCTCTAGCCCTGAGCAGGGATGGAGTACCCTTCTCAGTGTGGCCTGTCGGTGCCCATGGTTTACCGGTCTTCTCTTCGCTGTCAATGATCGAGTAGGTGGCATTCACAGAAGAGCAGTCAGAGATACGCCTGAAACATGGTGACAGCCCCCGCAAGTCTGGCGAGAAGATGCTGTCACTACTAGGACTTATGAGATGCAGAGCAGCATTGCTGTGGCTTCTACATGTTCTTTTCTTCAGTATTCCTTCTAGATTTTTTTTGATATTATACTGTGGACTGTCAAAGTTCCGAGACTGAAATTTTGGTATCTGCAATGCAGGATTAGAGACCTGGTCCATCATTTGGATGGATTTGATCTTTCTGCAAATACTTTCCACTGGGTTATGATGCCGTTTGTTAGCTCCATGTTCTGAAGACATTATCAACTTCTTCCTCTTGCAAAGTGCCTGACAAGAACACAGACAAGACATAAGATTCAGCGAGAATAGCAGCAGTGTTTTCTTTGCACCCATTAGTCTGTTCAGTAGGCAATTTGGAAGCTTAGCGTCAAGGTACTTGATAGGTCCACATCCTGACTGGCACAAAACCCTTCACTTTAGTTCTACAGAAAATTGGATATCAAACTGGCGTAGAGCTGAAAGGGGTGGGGGGGAAAAAAAAAAAAAAAAAAAAAAAAAAAAAAAAAAAAAAAAAAAAAAAAAAAAAAAAAAGCTTTCCAAAGTCCTGCTGCTTTCACCTCTATGCATTTTTGTATTTAAAAAAAAAAGGAATCTGAAGAACTGCATCAGCTGACTATCTTCTTAAATTAAGGGAAATGCTAAGCAGCATTACCCAGCTCAGCTTACCTCAATTAAATTTTTATATATATAAATTATTTATTAGTTTCAGTCACATTCATACCATGTACTTCCTTACCTACTTCTATAACGTTATGTCCAATAACCACATTTGCCCAGATATTTACCCAAGCTATCTTATATAGTGCTAGACATTACTGGCTTCCAATCTTATTCCGTGAGCCAATTACACAAGTCAGTTTAAGAACTGCAGCTTTCTTGGCATCGCCCTCTGACAGGCTTCAGAAGCTAAGGTTTAAATGCAGCTTGCTTTCAGAGAGCATTAGGACATCATCCCGTGCTGTTCTTTGTGGATACTGGGAGAGGAGCAGGCGCAACAGGAGTTTCAGCGTGGCAGTGAACCTACAAAAGCAGTTGTTTCTCCTTTTAGCGATTAACACAGCTGCAGCTGTCACTGCATACGTTACCACATTTGGAGTTTCCCCAAGAAATGCACCCTACAGGGTGCTGCAGTTCCTTTTCTGGTTTGATTATCTATTCTCGGGGGAGCTTTGAAACAGATGCTTCAAATACAGGGCGCACCTCAGTTACAGGAGATAGATTTTGCAAGGCTGAAATCTTGCCCTCACACAGATACCCGTCATTAATCTGCGTATTGCAGCCTTTTTCACCCTGAACTGAGTAGTCATGTGCTTTCATCTCATGCTTTTCCACTGTGGACTTTGCTCACAGCACGGGTTTGAAGCCATATTTTGGGTCAAGTACCTACCTTCCACCAGTGTATCACTCAACTCATTGGTTTTATTAAACTAGGGAACAGGGAAACAGAAGTGCTGTCTGTATTAGCTATCTATCGCACATTAGTGACGGTAACAGTCGCCCCTACCTAAGGATTTGCTAAGGATTGCCCAAAAGCAGCATAGCTATCAGAGCAGCAGTATCAAAGACCAGCCTTCTGTTTGGAATAGAGAAAGAGGGGGGGAAAAATAAATAACAGAGTTCACACAGCGGTGCTTGCGAGAAGGGTAGTGACACGACGGCCTGCAAAGGCAAAATACCGGCAGCCACAACCCAGCAGGGATTCCCCCGGCACAACACAAGGACCACCGTGCCCCCAGGAGGATACAGACATCACTGAGCTGTGTCCGCTTTAACCAGCGGATTGCGCATCAGGCAGCAAAGTGAACGAGCCTCCCCCGTCAGAAGTTAACACCCTGTTTGGCCTTTAGATAAGATATGTTTTTTCTTTTTCTAAAACCAGCAATAACAGCGAGCTTTGCTAGCACTTAAACACGAGTCACTCAGTTGCATAATTTTGTAACAAAAAGAGGAAAACCACACGTAAGTATTTATAAAGCTAGATTGCAAATAGATAACAAATACTCAACATTTTATACTTAAACTGACCTCATAACAAGGTTTTTGCAGGCCAGAAGCTCAGAGAAAATACCTGTGGATTTTTTTTTTTTTTTTTAAATATCCAAACACAGTTTTTAAGCGCTTTTCTCACCATGTCCAATTTAAAAGATTTACCCCATGAAGCAAATACCAGGGAGCAGAAGCTGCTTCCTGCATTAGAGATTCAGAACATCTTGAGAAAAAGGAAAAACACTGAAGCTAGAATTAAGCTTGTTCTTTAAATACATGGGATCTTTCCAGCATATATGAGAAAAAAGGCTTTACACAAAACTAATCCTCTCAACTACACAGTCTTTCTAAATATTACCTGTGGCACCCCCATTTAAAAAGTACATTAAGAAGTTATACTTACAATAGCAAAACAGCACACAGAAAAAAACACCTTCTATTCCTCTTTTGCAGGGAGGGAGCAGGACAACCAAAGCTGTTTTAGCTGTTCCTCTAAGGTCCTAGCTGAACCAGCTTCGGGACTCAAATGAGCTTAGACTCAAATTAGGGCTCGTTTGCTGGAAAATCAGCTTTATGAGGTACACCTGTGTCTCCTGCCACTCAGCCCACAAGGTGCAGTAAAGTGCAAATCAAGTGTCAGTCTCTCGAGCTCTTCTACTTCTTTTTTTTTGCTTTTTTCTTGTAGCCACTAAATAAATTCACTGGAATTTCAGTGCATCCTAAAGCCCTCCTGTTATCCTACCCTTATTTTCAAATCAGTGAGCAAAATAGTGAAATAGCTCACTGCTGTGTATGATCTCAGGTACTTGGGATGTTTATCACTTCCACTGCTGGTTCTCCTTTCTTTCTTTTCCCAACTGCTTTAAGCTTTCAGGCAGGAGCAGATCGTGTCTTGTTTTCTTCCTGCAGCAGCTGGAGCAGAGAACTCAGAAACTGTACAAAAATTGACAAGTCTTATGGCATTTTGAAGCGAGGCAAAATTTGAAGCATCTTGAGTTGATGAAGACGCAGAGAGTTTCTGTGCTGCTGTTTGCTATGCACTTGGTTCTGTGACCAAATAGGTTTTGTTATGAAAACTGTTTAGTCAGTATTCTCTTCAGTATTAAATTCTCAGACAAATAAATTTGTATTTTAACACTGTAGATTTTTAGGTATTTCTGTACAAATAACTGGAAATAAAATAGGTCAATATAATCTTGTGCCCAGTATGTGCTAGTGGCAAAGTGTCGCAGGCTTCTCTAAGAACTTGGAGAAATGCCACTGGTTAGTCTGATGCAGACTATTTCAGAAACTCAGGGGAAAAAAGTAAGCGATGCTCCTACAATTTTTTTTTTCAAGTAAAATCCAAAATGTGAAAGTGCACGGACATTCCTGTTTCCTGTCTTGTGGGAAAATTGCTAAATATAGGTAGAAAATTTCTACATTCATCCAGCTACAACAGAGATCATGGCAGTGACTTGATCAGTTCTGGTTTGACTGGTTGGTAGGTGATTTTTACTACTCACTCTTTCTTCCAGGCATAAAGCTGATGATAATACAGAAGTAACAAGTCTGAAATCAAAACATCAAACTGAAGATCTCTTCTCCTTTCCCTTCTCATATATTTGGGAGAGTTGTATGTGCGGGAAGATTTCAGACTTCATGATATGAAGAGAAAACCTCACATGCTAAACTCCTAGTTTTACATATCCTGCTGGGAACAAGGCAGCTCCGCTCAGGAGGTTTGTGTGGGTAACGCTGGTTAATCGTGCTGCTGTGCAGCTAGTGGGGTAGGCGTGCATGTCCACCCCGTGCAGGCATGGGGGCAAATGATCCCCCTGCTAAAGATCTTGGAATCTAAACTAAGATAGGTGGAGTATGAAAAGGGGCACGGAAAGAAGTGCTTTGCTCATAAGGTCTAAAACTAGACTCCTGATACTTAGATTCCTGGTAGTCCCATTGACACGCTCGGCCTCCTCTTTCAAGTGACAAATGCCGGTCACCATTTTGTGGAGATCTCCTGAATTTCTGGGAGTGCAGTTAAGCTGGTAATTACTCTGCACAAGCACAAACTCTTGTAATGCCTCAAAATATCTCTTGTATCTTGCTCTAAAATCTCAGTAATATCTAATGTAAAAAAATAGGACTTTTATAAGTCCTTCCCTTTTTATTCCTTCAGGACAGGTGGAATCACAGTGACATGTAACAGCTGAATCGGAAAGTGCCTTTTGTGTTACTTTATTCAGCTTTCCAGAAATATTTGTATCTTGCTGTGAGATCACGATTCAATGATGCGGGGAGTTTGGCAGCCTGAAATTCTCATCCTCCTCTTTGGTTTGGTGTGCAGTTTAGATAGACCCGATCCAGGGCCCATCTTCGCTGAGCTCCGTTGCTGTGTTTTGCCTAGGGTTTCACTGTGGGTTGGGAGGGATGAGATTTAATAGGCCGGGTGATAATGATTTCCAACTCACTTCCAAAACGTAATTGTCAACCCCAAAATGTTTTTCAGTTCTGATGATAACCTGATTTCTGATTTCTTAACTGCTGAACAGGGCTTCTACCTCTAGAACCAGCTTTGCTTCAAGCAACAGCTGCGTTTGTTGTTTCAGCAGTGTGACACAAAATACTCTTATCCAAGGCGGATTCCCGTTCTCTGAATACTGGGACTATGTTGCATGTTATTTAATGGTAAAGTGTTCTTCATGTACAGGCTACTTGGACACATACTGAAAAGAAACATTTTTAGTTTGACAAGTGTTAAGCAGAATTCCTAGGTCACTTAAATTTTCTTGAAAAAAATGCCCCGAGATTTCCAGTTTGGCTTTGAACCACATCTTCCTCTATATGCCTTACACATTTTGTACATAAATCTGTGTATTTACAAAGAAATACATAAATCCCCGGCCCCCACAGGTATGCACGGATAAGGACAACCACCCAAAGAATCTGTACGTTTTACAGGCTTTGCTCGTACACGTTGGGCACTTTGTCTCCCAAGTGACCGGAGCAGGCTGCGTCCGTCAGCGACACCCGGCGGTCCCGTTGCCACCAGGTCACTCAGTTTAACTCGCCTTCCTCCTTACTCCCGCTTCTCCCTCTGTTTACGATGAAATGTCGGCATGCAGCCGCTCCGCAGCACCAGCAGGGATTTCCCGCTGCCTCCTCGGGCGAGACTGGCTGGCAAACGTAGCACTGGGCCAAGACGAGATGACCGCACGCGCGATGCTCTGCATAGTTTGTGGCCCGCCGGGTAACTTCCTGACAAAGACAAAAATCCTCTTTGCCAAGTTCAGGGGCAGGAAGAAAAGGTCAGATGCTTCCTTGGCCTTTGGAGTTTCTTTCTGTCATTACAGAAATGCGAGGTATGTGCAGTAGCATCTGCTTCTCTGGAAAGCTGTTCGGCTGCTGCTAACACACATTGTAAATACCTGTGCCTAGCTGCTCATCTCTCTTTTCTTGCTCAAAATTTGGACAAAACTAGTTTCCAGATATATTTTTCAACTAAAGTCTTTTCCTGAGTTTTTCGCCCAGGCTTCTCCATTACCAAAACAAAAAAAGGATGCACTCTACTATGGCTTCAGAAGTAATACCTCCTTTATGGTGTTCACAGCTTTAAAATGTTTGTTGATTTCTGCTATTTCCTGATCCTTTTAAACATCCCTTACCTCACAAAAGATTTTTAACTTTTACTTAGCAGATAAATACTTTTTGTCACGTATTCATTTTTACCCTTGAAATTTCTTCTCCGCTGCCAGTGTGCCTCTGGGAGCACTGGTTCCTGGGTCTGAATGCAGCAATGATCACACTGTAGTCCTCAAGCCCACCTCTGTGCCCTCTCTTGTGCAGGGACCTAGCAAACCGGTGTTAAAACGGCTTGTCCAGCACCTCAAGCAACTTTTCACACAGCTCTTCTCACAAAGTCTGTGGAAAAGAAGAAAAACAACTGCAGTAACGATGTAGTCATGCTGGGATCAGGCCTGAGGACATATATGCAACGGAGCATTTAGGTAAGTTAGATCTAAGTTTAGGCCAGCTATTAATCACGTATGTTTACGTCAGAGAATGCATCTTGCCTTCAGAGCTGCACCATAAAAATGCTACTTCCCAGAGGGATTAGGGTCTATTCTGAAAAATAATGCTGAAAAACATGTTTGCATAACGTTTTACATTTCTTATGTGTCAATGGATTGCAGATAAGATTTGCGCAGTAAACAGTTGGATACGGTTTTAAAAGGTGAATATGGAACTTGGACACAAAGTTCCTGCCAGTTCGAGTGGACTTGTGGTTAAAGTCCGGAGTCACCTCTGAAAGATCACAGGAACATAAAAACAGATCTGAAAAAGATGTTCAGAGGTCACCTAGTTAGTTGTTCTATCCCTGGGCAGGATCGATTTGCCAGGCAGTCCTAAAAGGGCTTGGCTAAACTATTCTCACAGCTTCTCAGTGATATCAGATCCACAGCCTTTATATAGCACTGTTTTAGCCTCAGAAGGCTTGTTTTACTGTCAAACTGAAATTCCCTTACTGCAGGTTAAACCCTGTACTGTTTGCAATTTCCTCTTTTGCAGACTTAGCCATAATAGTTCTCAGTTTTCTAAGATATTATGATTAGCCTGGGTCAGAATTACACTGCATTAGATGCTGTTCAGACTGCAAACAAAAGTGAGATGTGTTGGCCAAAGAGCTGACAGACTAGCAGGAAAGCATGAAGGAAATGAGAAAAAGCACAAGAGACAGTGGTCCCAATAACAGGAGGTTTATATCCTGACACTGTGAGGATACCCTCATTTGCTGATGTATCTGCTGGCCACCTACACACAGCAGCTTCAACATTTAATCACAAGCAAGTAGCAGGTCACCGGTATTGTTATCAGCAATTTAAAAACAGACAGGCACAATGATTATAGCCTATATTTTGGGGAAAGACTGGGGAATATGCATAGTCATGACCTAGCTCAGCAACGCGTATTCAACCCCGGTAGGTAAAGCTCCACCACAGAAGAACTCTTGCACCCACCTCAGCACCGAGCTCCAGCCCCAGCGACTGACTTGTGTCATTTACAGTGTCGGGGTCAGCAATCCTTGCCCTTTAGATCATCTTTAAGGACAAGCTAAGTTATGTTCTTTCTAACAAGGGGTCCTGCTGCGACAGAGAGCTCCGCGCTGCCTCCCTCCCGTAGCGTATCGATTACATGCCAAAGCTGCTTCCTCACTGACGTGGATCAGCTGAGAAATGGCAGGATTGACAATGCGTGCTTCATGGGGACCTCATCAACCTGACGTGCTGCAGTCCTTTAGTGTGTTATGATCCATAACCCAATTATAGGCTACTACGTTTTTCAAGGCTTATATATGTCCCTGAACACGTGATCTTTGTGAATGCAGTCACCTTCAGTGAATGCTTTTTCTACTCAAAGCGTTGCCTCCTGTTGTAGTTTGCAAAGAAATTATGTCCCATCTAACATCCTTGAACTGCCTACTTTCCTGGGAAGAATGAGATGACCACCTTTCATAGAATCATGGCAAGAATGAGCTATGATAGAGGAAGAAATGTCATTTAAATTTTAATCACTAAAGTAGGATGGACAAACCTGGACTCCATACCTTGTTTTCCACACATACTTCTTAATGTGTTTCCATGGAGGAGATTTAAAAAATATATATATTTAAAACACCACAGCAACTTAGAATTGCTGATCACAATAAAAGTAAGTGTACTTAGATCCTTAAGTCACAAAGGCACAGAGAATTGAATACTTTCCTCTTTACTCTCTGCCTTATCTTCTCACTTTCTGAGTAAGGGTTATGAAGCTCCTAATATTAGACCATAGTGGAAATCTGATTTAGTATTAGGTTCATATCACCCGGAGTTATCTGTGAAGTGCATAGGGAGAGCTGCATGAGGCCAAAACCTAAACTCCCTTCTCATTTCTTGCCTCCATGCCAGAGCTAATGCCCATTCTGTATGTTGGATGACCAGTTTCATCTGGCGTTAGCACAGAACCAAGCAATATCCCCACATCAGCACAGCAAATGCATCCTCAGGAGCAGTGGGTTTCAAACTGGTCCCCACAGAGACATCGTGTCTGGTAAACAGCCTGTAACAAACCTTAACGCTGAACACTCCTCATGCTTGTCTCACTTACGGGCTGAGTTGTATTTCTGTTACACCACAGGCTGGTCCTCCTTGTGAGGTTGCTGCTGTACATTTTCTATTAATCAGTCTTCTGTTAAGCTTTAAATTTCTGGCTGCCTTTTTGCACTTCTTCCACCTTTGCTCCCCTTTCCTATTTTAGTAAGGAGAGAATGCAGGAATAGAGACAAAAACCCTAGATACAGAACCAGCAAGGCTAGGGAGTGATTAGTCCTTTGCCCAAGGACGAAGAAAGGCGATCCATAACTGTGGCGAGTTTAATGAACACTTAGAAGGAGCTTGTGCAAATGGCCTCTCTGGCTCCTGCTTCCTGCCCTTCTTCGTCTGCCTCTCCACTGCTTGATCTGTTTAAGCATGATCTGTTTAAGCTAATGATTCGGGCTTTTACTCCAAGCAATCCATGAGATACCCAAGTGTTTCTGATTTTTTTTTTTTTAATTTAGCTTTGTATTTTCACTTGTATTAAGAAAATTACAGGCAAAAGACTGTCAGAGAAGCGAATGAAACCTCGTCCTCTGAATGTGTGCTAGGAGGAGCTCCAGCCTAGTGACACCAGACAAGTGGCCTCTTTCTGCCATGCTGGCAGGCTACGTCTGGAGAGAGCTTTGAGCTTCCCCAGAGGAGGGTAAGCTGGTACCTGTTTGATTATGCTAGGTGAGAACTCGTCATCCATAGCAATATCTGCTCCTGGCTGAAGTTATTGATCACCAGGCAGGAAGGTGACGTTGTATTGCCGTCACCCTGGGAGAAGTCTCCGGGCTGATGCTGGTATATTCGGAAGGTCTTCACCTGGCTAATGGGGTGCATATTCAACCGCGTCCACCCTTCAATCATTTCTCTGACGTCTTTCGAGACTACAGGTTTCCCTCAGGAGTCATCAGACCTTCTTCTCTTTCCACGGGGCTGACAGGAGCGCTGGTCAGATTCCTCCGCCCTGCCACAGAAGGGGAGGGGACCTTCCCTCGGAAGGTTTAAAAAGGGACCCCCAAACCACTAGGAGATCCTGTAACTCTATTCCAAGTAAGAAGACTGCAGATTTCCAGCTGAACTAAACATGAAGGTGAGTGAGACTCTTTTGATGTATGGGAAACACTTTAGTTTGCAATTCATACTTTTTCACCTGAGTATAATATTTTAGGACCTGTAGAGGGATTTAATAATTTTAACTTAAAAAAAAAAAAAAAAAAAGAGGTAAATGTAAACAGTTATTTTCAGTATGCTCAAAGCCACAGAATTAAAAAAGCAAGTAGCAATTAAAAGCAATTAATAGCACACTCTGCTTTCAAAAAGAGGATGAAATAAGCCATGGTAAATTACAGTGGCTAGACGCTGTTTGTTGCCCATCATAGTTATTAACGCAAGAATAGCAGGATGGTGTGTGGACGAGGAGAGGAGCAGTTTGTCCACAGAGGACTCATGCCCAGAGCATTCGTTTCCATGTGCTGCTTCAGCACTCCAAGAATCTAACAATCATCTACCGTGACGTGTCTGTAATCATGGTTGATGCAAACAGGATGCTAAGTTTAAAAACTTTCTCTTCCTGAGGAAATAGTGACCTGCTCTTGTGGGTTGTTTGCTTGAAATGGCAAGTCTCTTATTGTCTCATCTCTATCATTCACGATTTGATAAAATTAGCCTACACGTTATGTCCTTTCCTCCCCTAAGTTTGTACATCTTGCTTATTTCTGCAGGAGCTAGTGTCCTTGTAAAAAGCACAAGAAGTGCTTCTCTCAGTGACAGCTCTCACCTCCTTTAAAATAATTTGAATGAAGTGAATAAATTAGGTCTGATTTAACATTCAACCTGCCATCAGTTGACTTTGAACTAAAGCTGAAGTAGCCACTGAACTAGAAGAATTTTGGCAGTAAGCGGGGAGAACGCAGGGGCTGGAAATACCTTCACATTTAGATTTGAATTTGAGAAGATCTGCGGAACGGAAATGTTTTTCCTGTATCTTGTTGACCTGTCCTGTGCAGGGGCTGCGTAAACTGACAGCATCTGTGATGGCCCTGTTGCTCGCAGCATCTTTCCTCTCTTCCTCCTGGAGTGCTCCTCAGGTAAAGGGCTCTCTCAGACCCAGTGCGCAGCAGTCCTGGATCTTACAGGTTGGTGTGTTTAAGCATTTTCTCCTGTTAATAATGGCATTGTTAACATGTGTCTTTATTTATTTATTTTTTGGCATAAAGGGTCATTTCCAAAGGAGAAACTGGACACCTCAAGCTATGCTGTATTTAAAGGGTGCACGTAAGTCCCAAGCTTTTTCAGTTTGGAGGAGATAATGTTCCCTAGCACTAGATAATTCCTGATCCTAATTCCTGGAAGAGGAAAAGCAAAATGAAAAGTACTTAAAATATACAGAGTTGGAGTGTAAAGTAAAACCTGTTGGAAAAACAGTTTCTTCATCTGAAACGATTTCAAAAATGTTTTAAGGTACACCAGATATATTTAACATTTATTATTCTCACCTAATGTTTTTTAAGGCACCTTCTTAAGCAAGCAGAACATAAGTTCCTATTGCAAGCAGCATTATAGTCGATATTCAGACCATAAGCAACCGCTTCTAAAAAGTACTTGGATTCTGCTGCTAGTCCAGAGTTAACAGAGTATTAAATAATAATAATAAAAAAATAGATCTGAAGAAAGGATTTGTTCTCTGAGGCAAAAATGCAAAATTTAACAAAAGTAGTTTCTATTTTTTAAATCCACTGTAAATTGTTATTTCAAAATTAAAAACTGTCAGGTGGGGGTATGTATTAAGACAGCAAAAAGCTTAAAGAGTAGTTTCCTTCAGTTGAAAGAAAAAGAGAAGAATCTTGAGAGAAAGCTCACAAAACTGAGAAAAAAAAAAAGGGAGACAACAACAACAACATGAAAGATATCCAGGGCCTGAACAACACTAAGGGTAAGTGGAAGAAATTCTAGCAACATTAATAAAATTATTTCTGTTCTTAACTGCAAAGACAAAGAATTTGACACTTTGCTGCATCGTCTGATTCTGTGAACTAAATAAGACTGTATTTCTTTTATACTGATTTGTGTATCAAACTTACTGATGCACAGGAGATTTTTTATGTAACTCTTTTACATTTTTAAAAGGAAATATTGCTTTGAAGACTATTAGTTTATAGATAAAAAAAAAATAGGAGGGACTTGACTGTCCAGTAGTCAAGGAAAGAGGTAGCAAAAGACAGCAGATTTCACCATATCTACAGCTGCTATAGCAAGTTAATGCAAGAATGAAAAACACCGAAACCCCACTTCTATGGAATAAGTTTGATTTGCTGTGTTCGAGTTCAGGATGGGCTATTGCTAATTTGGAAAGTCCTCAGAAGGATAGAGATATGCATCACATTTTATGCTTGCATAAAAATCACTGTAATTTTGGTTTTTGAAAATATCGACTGTAGGAATTACAACAGATTTGGAGGTTGTTTTTATTGTTTTCCTGCTGTTTTTCTAGAGGGACGTCGATTCATCTCGGATGAGAGCCAGCAAAAGGATCTGTATGATGGAGTGCAGCTTGGTAAGTGAACATGCACAGGTATAATGTGTCTTTCCTTAGATAAGGGGAGAAATCTGTGAATTCTGTATTTGTATTCAAAAAAGCAATTAAACTCCCCATTGTTATTCCTCCATTCCAAAAAGCCCATGATAAGAATATGTGTCTGATTTTAGTGTCTTGTGTGTCACTGTGACTTCACTGATGTAAGAGGTGATGTTGCACACTGACCTGGCTGTTAAGTGAGAATGTCAACAATCACTTTGAATTTCTCTCTCTTCTGGAAAAAAATAAAATCAAATTATTAATTTTTGACAAATGACAAATGTAGGGTATATTAATCAGATTTAGCTAGAGAGTCTGTTGTAAACACAGCCTTGCAGCAAAATAAGAAACACATGAAATAGTGAAATGTTTTTCCTTCTTTGTAAAGAAGGAAGAACATTTGCATTAGGCATTTATTGGGCTGCTTCTCATCAGTGATTGCTACAGTGTGAAGGAGACAATTTTTTCACCCTCTTTGGCTCTCTAGATGTAGAGACAAAGAAAAAAAAAAGCAAAGAGCAAAATGTGAAGAAATGCCATTAAAAACTAACAGATTTTGTATCTATAATTTTTGTGTATCTCTGATTTTGTGATTCTAGAAACACGCAGCCAAAACTCAAATCCTTTCTCTCTCCCTGAAGCTGCAGCCCTGTTTCTTAGTTCCTTGTGGAAAGCACAAGAAGAAGGTAAATGCATATTTTATTTTACCCGGAGCTTTCAAAAGGGATTTATCATTATTTCATTTGCTAACACTTCAATTTCCTATGCCTTTCTACTGTTTACATCTTCAACTACAAGGACTGCTTTTTGCTTAAGCTCTCTTCTTTTTGGAAATGCAGCTGGGAAGAGGGAAGCTGTGAAGGAGAGGGTACCCCATGCATGGTGTGGAGGGTCTGTGCTATGCTCTGACCCCCCGATGCTGGGGCAGCTGTGGTAGCTCATGCAAGAACAGGAACGTGTCTAAGTTATGGTGCTTGTCTCTGATCATGGACAGGGAGGAATAAACAGGCATTTTAAAGATAAAACAGATGAAAAAAAAATGTTTTAAAGATAACAATGTGTTAACAAGAAGAGAAAATCCTCCGAAGTTCTCTGAATACGAGAGAGCTAAGCAAAACAGGGAGCTTGTTTGAAGAATACTCTATGGAATAACATGCCTTTATTGCAGTAGGACATAAGAGAACAGTCAAATATAGGTAAGTCATTTGTGTTCAGCAGATCACTTTCAGGTGATTTTAGAATATTTTTGATTAAGGCAAATATCCAGGTAAAAAACGAACATGTTACTTTCTTCTCATGAAAATTCTGTGCCTTGTACTGAAATATCTGCCTCTCAGCAAGTGCAAAACTTCCTGAACTGCACTGGGAACGAGAGAAGTTTTGATCATTTCTACAGGTGCCCGTACCTGCTACCTAAATAGTCACATTACACTGTGCCCAAAGCTTATCTATCTCCTGAAAACTTTGCGTGAGTGATTTTGCCTCTATTTACAGCTCATTTTTCCCCATTGTATCCTGTCTTGCAGTTGAAGAAGAAACCAGTGATCACCCTGGATACTTGACAGACAATCTATCAAATTGGTGAAATATTTTGAATTTCTTTAGCATTTGTATGCTGAAATCATGATTTGAGTGAAAAGAATATTTCATTTCTTCCATCTCCACCTAAGTTCTGAAAGAATGATGTACATGTTCATGCCATTATTTTGAAAGCAAATTGATTAAAAGTTATCCGTTCTGATAAGAAACTATTTGTGAAGTTCCAGTCTTGTTTAGACCATTTTGCATGTGCCACCCAAAGTTCAAAATCTGCTGTACTGTCTTAGCTGAAAGATTCAAATTGTCTTTCTAGACAACTATTTCATTAAAAGCAATTTTCAAAAGTCGCTGGGAAGCCTTTTACCACTTTTCACCTAGCTTTATTTTTAAAGTTTTTATTTCTGACATAGGCAGACTCTTCCACCGCTTCATTGTTGGCCCTGTGTGTTATCGGCAGTCCAAGTAAGTCATTGAGATCCTCTTGCAGCAAAGCAGGGGATTTCTTCTTGGGCAACACGTCAGCGCGGAGAATAGGCAGCAGCGCTTACTGAGAGCTCAGTGCTACCCCGGAGTTACATACATTTTCAAATCTATGCTCTGAGCTATCCTATGGAAGTCCCACTGCATAAAGAGAGCGTGCGGATAGCTCTGACCAGGATGAGGGCTTCACTCATGACCGTGGCGAACAGCTGCTACGGTTGTCAGGAGGTAGAATAGTGTTGAAGCTAGCGGGGAGGCACCGGCTAGGAACCCAGCGTCAAGCAAGCCAACAGGCGCGCGGAGTGCTTGTCGTATCGCTGTTGCACTTTTTGTGGGCACGTTTTTTGGGCTGCAAAATTGGAATTATACATAAAATGGTTAATTATCATTCCATACTGACAAGGATATATTTAACATTATTGATGTAGTTTGGTGGCATTAGTGCAAAGCCCTCTGTAGTTCTCATGTACTTAAAATGTAGCCTTATGACTCTTGTGTCCAAGCAACTACGTTTTATTTATTAACCTTTAGCCCTAATTGTCATTTTGATCTTCCAGTGCTGCTTTTCTCTGATCTTTCTCATGACTCTTAATTAATTATGCTAACTCCACACAAAGAAACATAGCTGAAGTAGCAAAGGAATTAAATCCTACCATGAGGTCATAGGGAAAGTTCAGTTATTGTTTATAATTTATAGCACTTCATGGAAGAACTTAACTGGAGAAACAGAAATACCCTTGGGTTTTTTGTTTGTTTGTTTTTCTGTTTGTTTTTTTTTTGTTGTTGTTTTTAAGTGCTAGTACATTCATTAATTGCAGTATATAGTAGATTGCTTATGGTGTTCACTACGGACTTCATCTAAAGATCAATGGTATCCACTGGAATCTTTTGATTCATTTAATTGCTCTTTGTTTCAAGCCAACTCTGAATGACTCAGGTACATCTTAGTTGTTTTACAATATATTTTTTCAGCATGACATAACATAAAAAGTCCCAACACAAGAGACTTATACAGCTTTTGATCTATCAGTACCATGAAACTCATGTGTCTCTAAATATAAAAACTATATTATATAAATAATATAGATGTAAAGACTATATTATTCATATTCCCCACTGACTATTTTCTGCTTGTATTCTTGTAAATCTAAGCTCACTCATTTAAAGAATTCTTTACAAATGTTGTAAAGCAGAATAAAAGTTCTGCCTTAGAAAGGAGGTGCTTGTGCAACTTGGATATTTTCAATATGGCAGGCAGTTGCCTATCTTACAGATCGCTGCTACCAGGCTTGTCAGATGTCAGTTGGAAATTTGTGGCATTCTAGTGAGACAACCTGTTGTTCTGGATGATCTAGAAGCCATCCCCCCTAACACTACAAGGCTCAAAAGAACAGAAGCATTTTGACATAGCTGTACTGCCTTGATACTGACAGATAGTCCTAACAGTCAAGGTGGAACGAAAGTAGGATTAGAGACATGGTCGCTTTGGCCCCTGCAGGTCCATTTCGGAGAAAAATGGGCACAGCATTGACGATAGTCACGTCTGGAAAGCTGTGGACTTTCTGTCACGGGGTGAGTGCTCACAGCACCCTCAAGTGTGTTGAAACCAATGCAGCTGAATTTCTGTGGGATGTCAAGACACCTCTCTTTTCTTCCCAGGGAATCCAAACTCCATAGGCACGTCTAAAAGAATCTGCAACCTGGACCATGCTTCACTTGTCCAGCAAGAATAAGGGAAGCTGTCTTAATGCCCTAGTGAAACTCTTCCATGTTGCATATTGTCCATTTTGCCTCAGTCATTTAGCATGACTTAAAGTACTTATGTAGGAATCGCGTCTTCCAGCACTGAGATGATGATAAAGAGATGTCCATGACCATGTGGCTACCATGTTCGTTGTAGGCAACAAAGGAAGGAAAGTCCTGGATCATTTTCAGAGGATAATTGATGCAATTTTGATGATAGGGATTTAGGATAAGATTTTTTTCTTCAATGTAATGGTGCAGTGAAGTTCAAACAATAATATCAAATTTCTTGAAATTAGTATTTTTTTAAATAAAGGTTAGCTTTCAAGCAATAATAGTTGGCGGAAAAATAGCATTTTGAAACATAAATTCATGTTTTGATGTTAAAGTGAATTTTCTTTCAAAAAGGGTATATTATTCACTTAGAAATACAAAGCTTAAAATTGAAACAAAATATTGCTAAACTATCAAAAACTATTTTTGACCTACCACATCTATGTTTGTCCTTCCAGGATTTTGAATTTTCATTATTATTTAAAACTGGAAGTTTTTTGTTTTATTTTCTTTGGTTTTTTAAATCTTTGTCCAATGTTAACAGGTCTTTTTGGTGTTTCATGTGCCTTTTAAATTTTCTTGTGTTGAACCTCTCAGCCATTACATTCTTTGACTCTGCAAAGGAACTTTAATTGAGATAAAATCATTCCAGGGAAGAATCTACACTTTCAAACTGACAAAATGCAGTTATTCTCCACTCTGAAAACTGCATAAGGAAAAATATTTGCAATATCTTTGTTTTCAGATTTTTCACACCAGAAAAACTACCTACTATTTTTAGTTATTTTAAAATAATTAAACAATGGCAGTTCTTTGAAAATCCTAACTAAGCTAATTTTCTATAAAAATCTGGGCCTGTCCTCTGAAAATATTCATTTTGTAGGTATCCAGAGCATCTTAAGAATGAAGTTGCAATTTAAAAATTGATTTGGCCAAATCAAAATCAAAATCAAAAAAATCAAAATCAAAAAAACTGATTTGGTCAAATTGATGTGGCCAAAAATACAGATCACTTTTTTTTAGGATCTCTAGTAAAATCCATCTCATCTAATATCAGTTAAGCATTTGAAAGTAGGTGACTAAAAAGCTGGCCATCCCCTTAGAACTGATGGCAAAAGTAAACACCTGCAAAGGTTAGAGTATCTTACCTCCTGAAGAACAGGTTGAATCAGCTCCTGGAAACCTTGAAAATCATGAGAAATCCTTGATACACAAACTCCTAAAAATACAAGATGGATCTCCTTCCTAGTGTCTTTGTATTAGGATTTACTTACAAAGCTCTTGTTCAGGCACTCTCTGCATCTCTAGGAATTGAAGCGTCTGTAAGGCAATCTCGATGTCTAGTTCTCATTATGAGGTTTAGTTATTCCCTAAGCCCTTGAAAAATATTAACTATTAAAATAAGATCTCTTCTGAAGAAGTGAAATACATCAAGGACTAACAGGACAATTGGCAGAAATAGGGTTACTTGCTTTTGACTGTTCCCACATTGCTCTATGGCACGTAGGTTTGAGGGGCATTCTTGACCCAAGTCACATTAATACCCTCCTCAAACCAGTTTGTTCATAAACTTTATCTAAGACAGAATGAAAACAGTAAGAAACATACCAGAGGAATCAGAAAATAAACGGTCTGCTGTTTATTGTGGGTCTAAAGGACTTCAGAAAGATGACTTCATCTGCTTCTGAAAACTAAAATGCCCACTGTATAAGACTGTATTTTTCCACAGGAAGTATGTTTTACAACTGCATCAAGACACTTCTGTGTGCTGTAAAAAAAAAGATCCTAAATGGTGTAAGTTTACAATAAGATAAACAGCATGAGGAAGAAGACCATTTTCTTTTCAATTTATCTTTTTTAACCCTGCCAAGGTTTCCCCAGTGTAACATTTTTTTTTCTCTAAATTTTCTGAGCTCTGGCTTAAAGTTCATATTGGTTTGGGAAGGGAAAAGGTGCGATATAAATAGAGCAGAGATTTATCTGAAACAACCATAATGGAGCTATCAGCATGGACTATGATTAGTATAGATGATTATGCAGAAAAAAAGTATTATCTACAGGACTTGGAGGCTCATGAGGGGCCTCTCAGAATTCTCTAGGTTTATTAAGCTTGGGAAACCTGCTCTATCTCCAGGAGGGACAGAAGAATTGTCATGTAAACTACTTGCAGGGTGAAATAACATTAGGTTAACCAACAGTGTAGCTCAAGTAACATTTAAGATTTCCCCTAATTACACCACTTTGTCCTTAACGCAAAGCTTGCCAAGTCTACAGGAGAAATTGTTGAGTGGATGGAGACCCTGCCAGGGTGAGAGCAACGAATTCAGTTCCTGTATTCTCCATGCTGCTTCTTCTTTCCTTGTGGCAATACTCCAAGGGAAAAGGGAGACTTGATGTTTTGCCGATCCCTTTCAGCTTCCTCATCCTCGTCATATCTTTCATCCTCATCTTCATCCTCCACTTCGCTATGTTGAGGGCTGGAATGCTGAGAGACAGAGGGTGATGGTGGCACTGATGAAGGCCGGGGGTACCTGAAACCTTCCGTCTGACAGAGAGAGAAGTTATATAGATATATATTATTACAGTGTTCCTCATTTGATTGTATACAAGAATTTAAGGCTGTCAGCACTGCTAGACAAAATACTAGTGATGGGATGTAAGCTAGACCTGCTCTGAGCGAATCTAAATTCCCTTGAATGCAGATTCCCTCAGTCCTTCTGTCCAGCAAGTATATGCAATGATATGGTGCCCTTGCAGCACTGCCTGCTGCAAAATATAACTCAGTATCTTTATTTAGCCTTAAAACCCTCACTCATGTACAAAATTCTTCTGAATCCACAGTCAGAATATACCTGAAGAAATTCAGAATTGATCTGCAGGAAAACACTTTACTGTTATACTGTCATCCTGTTAATTTCTGCAAAAAAAAAGAGAGCCATGCAGTGGGATTTTGGCCTGAGCCTCTTTTCTCCTTATTATATCAAAAATTGAGCTGCTAACTGGAGGTGTCTGGAAATTTGTTTTCAAACTATTTATATCAGGATTGAACAGCCTTCATTCTGCAATTGGTGCTAATAGACATACGCAAGAACTGATTGCATGTGTGAGCCTTTGTTTGGACCCCCGACGTTCCTGCCACAGCCTCCTTCTCACACCCAAAACAATACTTTGTCTCTTGTCTTCTAGAACATCCTTCCACAACTCCCCTTTTATTGGGTTGCAGAATCTCTCCATGCTCTTTTAGCAGCAGCAAAATTAGAAGCTGCCAGTCTTCTAAAAGGGACACCGAGAACCATTTCCTCAGTTTGTCTAAAGTGGCAAAGATCCAGCCATGTCACCTAAATCACCTGGAGAGCTGTCCCTGTATTGCACCTGATGCTCCTGTTGTCTGATACCATTACAATTCCTCCCTGGAACTTGGTTTTGTGTACGTGACACCCTGCTCCCCTTAAACTGTGTCTGTCACTGTGTTGTCTCCCTCTCTTTCTCTGTGAAACAGCTAAAAGGCAGATGAACTCCTCTCCAGAAGCAGACTTTACCTTTGGCGGAGCACTTGGTTCCATTTCAAATTTGTCAGGGAATGTTCTGCTGAGGGCCAAGTGTCTGGCATGCATGTAATACTGAAACATAAAAGAGAGATCTTTTAAAAGTCAAGGAAATCTTGTGTAGACTTAGGCAGGAAAGAAAGAGCATTAAATGTGTGTCTTCTCAAAGACGAGACAGAACAAAAGCTGAACATGTTTTCAGCCAAGGAGGATCCAACTGATATTTTCACTTGTAATGAAAATATTGCTGAGAAGTAGTGAACCATTCAAGTCAGAGTCACAATGGAGCAGAGTCTGGATCTAAAGCCAGATAAGGGTTCGGTAGGATTAAGGTGTATCCAGATGGAAACCAGCACTCCTTTCAGTTAGTGCAGTTCTTAGCAAGTCACAGACGTTCTCTCTTCTTCATGATAGAACTGACTCTTTTTCATCAGGAAAATGTACATTTTTAAGAGTCCATACAGATAAACTTCCTTGCACAGGGTCATTTTTGCATAGGAAACATGTTACAGAGAAAACATATTTAAGACTTTTTTGATGCTTAGTATTTATGAGTTTGGCAAAACTTCTGGTTCGTTTTACCGAACTTCAAATCCACTATATTCACCAGTCTCCATCACCTGCACTGAAAAAACAGCTTTTTGTGTCTGAGCCTTATACTGGGCTGAGACCCGTGTAAACAGAAAGGTTCTCACACAGATATGAGAACAAGACCATGTCCAGCATAGTCACAGGAATGATACATCTGCACCCGTTCCCTTGCTTCTGTGGACTTGACAACACTGGTTTGCCAAGGTCTTTTTAGTATATGGTACTGCAGCATTTTCTAAGTCATATAAAAAACTATTTTGCCTTTAAGGCACGGATGTAGTTTAGAAAAGCAGAAGAGCCATAAGGCCCAGTAGTATTTTAGGAAGAATAGGCAAGATTTTTTTAGAGTCCAGATGATTTTGGAGCACAGACCCTACTCATTCGGTATGGGGATGCCGGTGTTGACAGACACACAAGCTTTTTGCATGGCCTTTAGATCCAGGAGTGCAAAGAGCACGATGTCTTTGGCTTCTGCTCTAACCTATTGAATGAAATCAAGTCTCTCCTTAACTGGAGAAAGGAAGCATAACACTGAACCGTAAAGGCAGGTTTTGACTGTGACACCTTTGACAGGTGCCTTTCGGAAGAGGGTTGCCTCCTTTAATTGCAACCTGATGCTGAAGACTGTTAGTTAGACACTATCCAAGTGGAATTTTTAACATCTCTACTACATATTTTCACACACCCTGCCTAAGTATCGCCAGTCCAACAGGTCTGAAAGCCTCTCGGTTCTGTTTCTTTGGATGATCCGCTGGCGACGGGACTGCTGGCAAAATCCATACAGGATCTGAGTCAGCTGGTTGCATGACTCATCAGGAGAGCGGAACCTCCTGTCAACTATGTAAATGCCTGAAGGACACACAAAAGAGGAGAATATGAGTGGAGTTGCAAATTGTACTGATTTCCTACATTTCTAATCCAGCTTCTGTCGCATACATTTTACAAACATTAAATGTATTGGATGTCTTTTTTAATGTGAGAAGTTGGAGTGGTAGCTATTACTGCAACTTTTGTTTCTATTCTGTTGGTATAGGAAACTGCAGACAAATATCTATTTTTTTTTTTTTTGTATTTTACCTTTCTTTATCTTTCCAACTGAAGTCACCAAATTATTCACAAGTCAGACACTTTGCTCCTGTTGTTGCTTAAGTTTGTCCAAAGATACTTAAGAGTTTATGGATAAAGAGATATCACTTTTACACCCCAACATTTTTAAAATACTGGTCTCTTTTTAAAAAAATTCTCATGCTTTCATAGTTTATGGTAGAATTTGAAAGTGTGGTTGGTTATAATTAGAGTGTATGACAGAGACTATTTTCAGTACAAATACAAATGTCTTCCACAGAGATGGCTAACTCATACAAGAATTGGTGTAAAATTATGGCAGGGAAAGAGCCAAGGTAAAATTTCCCAGAGTCAGTTTTTTGCCTACTTCCTTACATCGAAGTATTGGTAAAAAGAGTGGAATAGACTTCAGCTATCTAATGTATAAGGCAGATTCCTAGCTACCTTATCCGAAGTGCCTGGTCTCCTCTAAGACTGTACAGTGAGTTATTTCGTGCCCACATCTATTCTTTGTCAGAGAAGAGCAAGAGACACGTGCCCTTGGTCTGTGACCTTTCTGAAGGCTCCCATAGACACAACTACCCAGGCAGGTTCAGATATAATCAGCAACTGGCTTTATCCTGGCAGCCAGTGTAGGGTGTGTGGAGCTGTCTCCATCTGCTTGTGCAGACAAGTAAAGGTATTTAGAAAGAGATTCTAGAGGAGGGATGAGGAGTGCTGGGTTTGAGCTTGAATGGCCCATTCAGTATAACCAGATATTCAGAGTTCTGAACATATTCTTCCCATGAACCTAACTGCACTAGTGGAAGCACAAAATTGAGGAGCCATAGCCTTGTCACTACGCTTTTTGTTTTTTGTTACTGGGAGGCAGTATATTGAGGTGGTGTGAAAAGTCTTACCGTAAGCAGCTGGGTCAGCAACATGATCCTGCATGAAACATCCAAATCCGGAAAGGTTTGTAGTCACACTGGGAATGCCCATCACGGTACATTCAGCTGCCAAAAGAAATAGAGGAAAAAGGTTTCAGGACAATATGCTTGGCACTATTTCACCTTGACA
>VZSV01000089.1:1737032-1772136 GCA_013398735.1 Nothocercus julius
TGCTTTGTGAACATATCTTTTTACTTCCCCAAACTGAACATTTTCTGGTAGTCTAGTCCTGAAATATATATCCCCAATGTAATGACTGGACTTATCGTTTGGATTTAAAATTGGAGCCTGTTCCACACATGTGGTCATGAAGTGTTCATGCCTTTTTGCAAAACAGAATCTCTTAAAAGCAGGACTCTGTTAAGCACTATATTTTAATATTAATTGTTTGTAAACTGGTCTCTATAGTAACAAGGAAAAACATCATTATCTTAGAACTGTCTTCAAAGTAGATGTGGAGCGTATTTTATAGAATTATAAAATGTGTGCGTGTTTTATTCTTATCACCACTATGAGAAAGAATAACTGTTCAGGTCAAAGAGTTTGTGTTGATGAAATTGAGCTTAACCTAAGGCAACGTACAGATTAAGTAAAATACTCTGGTCCTTAAAATGCTGAAGGCCATACGTCTGACCTTCAGTCACATGACAATAAAATTGATGACTATAAAACAGAGCTATAATCCACCTAAGATCACTTACAATTTCTTGGAGAATTACATGGCCATCAATAAAAAGAATCACTTTTGTTTTAGTAAAGGGAAAGTAGAAAATACTCGTTCAAGTAGTATAAATCATGTTTTTCCTCCGAATTGTAAGTATCAGTCTAACTTTTTTGGTTAGATTCCCTTAATGTTTTATTTCGAAATCATCCCTCATTGTCATATATTTTTATTTATACCTCAGCTGAGACTAAGACGGGAAGAGAAATTCCTTGAATGTAGTGTCTTACATTCATGTTGTCTTAATTGAATTGGCTAGCTCTCTGACTTGGAGGGAAAAAGAACTTAAATAGCTTTGGAGAATGATCAGAACTGTAAGATTTCTTTTAACAACAAATGCACTTCAGAGGAGCATCCAAACTTTCAGATGCTTATCAAGACTACAGGAAATATTTTGCAGTGCACAGAAAGACAGGTGCGTATGCTTTGATCTTCATAGGTATCCAAGTTCATCGTTTTAATTGATAATTTAATATTGATTTAAATACAATTAATTAATTTATAATATTTTAATTAATATATTTAATATAATTAATGTATTGATAATAACTTAATAGTTATCTTGAATTATGTCCTGTTAAGTATGTGTGCTGTTAGCATCTGATTTCTTGCCCTATTTTTTTCAGATAGTAGATGCCATTTTATACCACCTGCCCACCAAATTTTCCAGCAGTATGAGCTTTGCACTGCAGAAGAAGCAGGGTCAAAAGAGTTTTTTTTTTTTCAGCACTCCAGGAGACACCATCTGTAAAACTGCATCAACAGAATGGATATTCATCTTTTGATAGTAGTTTGTGTACATATTACCTACCTGGAGTGTAACCCCAAGGTTCATAGTATGATGGGAATACACCGAGGTGGCAGCCTCTGACAAACTCCTCGTAATCCAAGGGCAGCAATGGGCTTGTTGAAGAAAGAAACTCTGGATGTAGGATCACCTGGATGTTCAAAATGTACATTAGAGCTGAAAGAATACTGTCATCAATACATTTTATTTATGTATAAACTCAAACAATTTCTTCATTCCAGTCTTTGCCTAAGCACCTGGACAACACTTCCTTTGCTCATCCTGTTATCCAATTCAGTTACCCCATTGGAATGCATTGTATCCTGCCTGCACGCTCTCTTGTCCTAAAAATACTATGGGTATCAAACAGTTTTCTGGACAGGACTTCAGATTTATCCTCTGTGCAGGGAACACTATGTACATTGAGGACTATGCCTATGGCTGTGGCAGTTAGCAGTGCTGTTATCTGTTGTACGTAGTTGCATAGGTTTTGTTTCAGAGGTCTCAGGAGGATACAGTACTCCTGAACTTCACAGTATCCAGCTGAAATACAGGAATGTTTATGATGCTCAGTGAATCTATCACCAACTGAGAGAAGTTGGAAGTCACACATACAGTCACACATACAGTCCTGTTATTCTACCTTAATAATGTGGCAAGATACTCATTTGGATAAATCAATATGTTAATGTATTCAACTAACAAATGGGCTGTAAGTTCGTTATGTGTAGTTCTAATGAGTCAAACAAGATTTTACATTGGCCTCACTGGGGCTAGTTCTAAGGATTTTTTATCACAGTTGTATACAACGTATCCTCCCAACTTACTTTGGGAGTAAACATAATTTACATCTAGTAAATTATGTTATGTTATGTTATATTATATTATATTATATTATATTATATTATATTATATTATATTATCTTTTCAAAGCTCTTTGGAGACATATGCTTAGCAGAAACTACCTTATGCCACTAGTAGGTATGCTAGGAGGTATAGAAAAACAGCTACTGAGTTATACTCATGGATTTAAAAGCCATAATACCAAGAACTAATGATGTTTCATTGTCAGAGATGCTATTTCTTTGTATATCAAAAGATAGTTTGGAAGAGAAGCAATTTGCAGTTTTAGGTTTTGCTTTGAATAGGTTGATGACAATAAAGTCATAGCTAATAGGACTAATGAGAGATATTTTGGGGCAAAAAAACTTTGGCAAACGTGAAAGTGTGAGTTGATCATTTCTGTGGGTAAGATAGATGTGTAATTACAGGAAAGGATTTATTTCAACAGTTGATTTAAACAGGAATGCTGAATGAATGGGCATTATTTCTGGAGTATCACAGGAGACAGTGATAAGAACCATTAAATTCCTAACATTAGATTTCTGACTTGAAACAGCAAATTAGGATATCTGTGAAGTGACTGATGTTATTCCTGGAAAGGGAAATTGAAGGAGGAAGTATTCTAGTAGTATTTTATTGTATGTCTATCAAGAATTTGACTGTGATCTTCTTACTATTAAGGTACATTGAGACGGTTTAAAGAAATTCCACTTTAAATCTGTAATGGAAATGATATAACGTACCTTTACTCTGTCTGTCCTATTGTTGAAAAGGCCAATGCGCCGGATGGTGTTGAGGATTGGATCATTGCCATCATCAATCATGTTGTGGGTGGTCACTGGAGGCAGGCAGTGTCGCTAAAGAAATTGAAGACATTCCATGAGACAGGGAAAACTGTAGGGAAAGAGTCCTGTTGTTATTCTCTTAGGCTAGTGAAAGCCAGAGGGAAATTCTGCATTTGACTTGGATGAGATTTATCCTTTCGTTTTAAGATAAGAAAGGAACGTCATGATCATATAATGTTGTCTCCTAAGTAACTCAACCCTCAAGTGAGGTCATGAAAGTTGTCACAGGACTTGTTTCATTTATGGCAAAACAAATGCATTTGTACCAACTTTTAGAAAGACCTAAAATTTAATTTTAAAGGCTTCTAGTCATCGGGGATTGATCTTATCTCTTATCAAGAGATACATATTTCATTAAAATGTAAAAAATATCAGGATTTTAAAACAGACATGAAAAAAAAAACAAGAACCAAAAATGCCTTAATGACAGTGCAAAGACTTTGTACTTAATGCCGAAGAAAGAAGAAGGAAGATTTGTCGCTAGCATGTGACTGTGGGAAGATGGATTCACCCAAACAATGATTGATTTTGGGTCACATTCTCATTAAAAACAATCACAACTCAGCTTTAAATTTTATCTATGATAAATAAATTTGCTGAAGACTTATTTTTCAGTGCAAACACATCACAATATGTCATACACAATCTTTATGCGTAGTCACGTTCGTCATTTCTACCGGTTGCTTCTAAACATAATAACTCTTTTCTGACCTGAGTGGAAAAGATGGCTCTTTTCATAATGGTGATATCATCCCGGTCAAGAATCTTGTTCAAGTCTGGAATTTCTCCTCTGCAGATGCAATACAGAGCCTGTTTTACCAAATGGCTTGTTATCAGTCCTTCTATACTCATGAGCTCGCATTAAAGTTGCATAAAGAACATGAAGAAAGAGCAAACAGGGTCCACTGTGTCAACCTTTACTTTACTTTCTTTTTATTTTAATATTCTATTCTTTTAATATTCTCTTCAATATTCTTCTTTTTTTTAATATTCTTTTTTTTACTATTCTCATCCCTATCCCAGATACAAAATAATATCTGAACTTGCTGACGTTCCAATTATCTTCCAATAAAGTTGAAAGACTGCTAAGACTGCTTTTTTGCTTTTCAGACCTTAGTTTTGCTGGTTTGCCCATCATTTTGTTTGTGTTTCACTTCCAGCTCACCCAACTGTATTTTCAAACAAAATGAACAAGGCACTAATCCACATTAATCCACTTTGTCTTCACTGATATTTTAAACCGAGGTAAGTCAATTTTGCCAAGTAAACCATAGTGTTACTTAAGACTCCTATGTCACTTAAGGCTCTTTCCACAGTGGGGTGCTAATACCTTAGGTTTTTGTTTGTTTGCTTTTGTTTTTAATTTTGTGACTTAACTACCGTACAAATGACCCGTATATGGAGCCAAGAGTCCCATATCCTTCTCCTATGTCCTTTTCTATCTACTACAAAATCCTCTTGCAAGCAGGAGAAGCACAGAAACACCACAGATGGGCCAGCTGAATATATGGCTCCGCAAGGCACAGCAAAGTGACCTACACACTCACTTTAACAAGGCATTGTAGAGTTTCTTTCCAAACTTTTCTTTCACCGATTGTGCAGTATCCCTGGGAAAATAAATAAATATGTGTGTAAAACAGGCACATCCAGGACAAAGACAGAATAAAAGAGATTTCTGCTGTTGGAAGGTAAAATGTGCTTTCATGTATACTGATGGGACAAAGAATGCAGAAGCAGACAGACTTCTGCTTCTCAGAGGTCTTTTAGCCAACCAACAGCCATACTGATTGATTTCAGTGCAGCTGAGGATTTGATCTGCTTCCAAAGATCTGCATCCAAAGACAAATGCACGGCAAAAGCCAAGAGTGGAATTCAGTAGTAATTAATTCCAATATGTAAGAAGTATTCCAAGATGTAAGAGTTAATCAGATAGGGTTTTTAAAGAAAGTTCATTCCTTCTTTCTTTTCCTAAATTAAACCAAACATAATTTTCCATAAATTAGTTTGTGAACCAGGAAATTTCCAGGAAAACTCAGGCCCGCGTTTTAAATTAATAATAAAATCTGTGACAGACAAGTGTTGTATATTTTAGTTGTGAAAACACTCGAGGGAAGAGTTATTCTAAATATAAAAGAGCAATTTAAGTTATCCCGTCCATAGATGGAATAATACAGTACTCGAAAGCACAGGTGAAGAGGCTCCTCTCAAAATAGCAAATGCGTTTTCAATTCGGCTCAAATGCCCACTCTCTTGGAACTTTTCCATCTCTTCAGATTTCTAAGAATTTGACTTCTAACTGAGACAGAACTTGTTAAGTAAAATTTTGAACTTTGCTGAGTCGGGAATCCACACAATTGTTTTTAATTGCTCTCTTCCAACTCACATAGTCACAACAGTGTTAATTTTGGGTGAGTTATAAAGTGGCCAGATGCCAGACAATCGATCCAAATCCAAGCTAGTACCCTCATGACCATGAGTCACACCACGAACCCTCTTTGAAACTCACCCAGATAGGATAGGCTGTTTTTCGGCAGCACAGAAAACAGGGATTTTATACCCCAAATTAGTCATCTCCTGTCCCCTGATAAGTGCCAACTTCTTATTGCATTTTATTTCTCCGGCATACTTAAAAACTAATGTCTTACTGATGGCAGGTTGTTTTATCCGGCTGATGCAGATAATGACCGTGAAAATACTGCACATGATGATCTTTTGCTTTTTACCAAGTAAACTGAGAAGAATAGCTGGAAGCAGGGTTTTTTTTCTGCTTTCACATCTTCAAGGTTATCTTCACTGTTTTTATTGTTCCTATATTACTAAACATCCAGAGAAATAATCAGGTAGTTGAGCTAAAACACAGGCAAAAGCTTTTGCATATTTCATCTCATCTCATTTCACTTCATCTCATTTTTCCTGATATATCACCTAACATTTATTTATTTTCTACCTGTTGTATTCACACGTTATACTACAAGACAGCTGAGGCCAAAAGGCTTGTTCCAAGCATGGCTCTTTCTCTCTGCGCTCACAGAGCTGCTTTAGAGCACATCCTTATTACGTGCCCTATTACAGCAGTGACTCACTGCCCAGTGAATTCACTGTGATCTTTGCTCTGCTTCAAGAGTATTTCCATCTGGATGGCCCATTCTTGAGTACAAAGTTCTCATGAAAAACTCTGTCTTTCCTTTAACCATCTACAGATCAGGCTAGCAGCCTGACCCCTCCACAAGTCCTCAGAGAGTGACAGCCTATTTCTGAGGATGATTCACTTCACCCATCTTAGACACTTTCCTAAGTGGTACAGGATGGATCACCATCTAGAATCAACCGTCACTCTCCACCAGAGGTGAAGGAAGCTCCGGTGCATTGTTTTCAGGTAGTCCAAGTCAGACAATTAATTCCAATGTATATCTTTGTGGCATCTGTTTCTAGAGTGGTTCTTTCTGCTGAAGGCAGTTAGTATGGTAACAACAAAAACAGTATCCTTCTCTTACACCTTTTACCTACAGATCTCTAAGCCATTTAGATTTCTATCATTTTACAACAACAGAACTGTCACTGGAAAGAGGTTAAACACAATGAGCAATGGACATAAATAAAAAAAACAGGTTTTGTTGGGTTTAGTCCCTAAGCTTTAAGACTAGGCTCTTCTGCAGCTGTTTAATTGCTCTAGCTGCCTGAGAAGCACATGCTCATTTCCCCACTTAGATAATTAATCTGTGAATATGCTGAGTGATTTTTAACAAAATTAATCCTTGATATCCTACCACTAATTTAATTAATGAATTTGACCCTTTGGGTTTACAGAGTCTCTCAGTCTAGAAGTACCTCATAGCATACATCTCATTCTCTGTGGAATCACACAGCATTTAAAGGGTTATTGGGTGAGGAGGTTACAAGGTCCTCAATGAAAATGGCAATTACCAGAGCTGCTTTCGGACTGCTTGTCCTTTCAGGGTTTCCACATTGAAATTGTTTGTCTTTGCTGGCATGATGAAGAACACAACAACTGTAACATCGCTCTTATGAACCTGTATGGACATGAGATGGAGAGAAAAAAGTGTCATATCACTATAGGCTATCACAGACCTCTGATACAGAATTGGTCACAGCAAAATCCATTTCACTTTCACTGATTCTCCAGAGGATCCTACCCCTCTTCCTGTGAAGTTTATGTCAAGTCAGACAGATAGCGCAGGGTAAGTGTAAGCAAGCAGAGTTTGCACAATTCTGGTTTGGGCAATATGGGACTTCCTCACTTCTCATGGCTTATAGACTGTGATTTAGGATGTGGAGATAGACTGTCAGGATAAAAACACAACACACATTTTCTCATCTGATACAAAATACTTTCATTCAAAAAGGTGAGAAATGATCTCTGAAGGGCTAATTTTGAGTGAAATGAGGTTCTGGAACATGTCTTGGAACAGTAACATAATCAAGCTGTGCTCAGCTCATGGGAGAAGCAAGACCCAGTACATCTTCTGCAGTGCTGTGGCTCAAAACTAGCTTCGGTTGCCAATAACTTACCATCAGCCCAGCTTGTCATTGAGGTCACATCAGTCTTTAGGTACAGTAACAGAAAGCTGCAACCGTTGTTTTTCAATATTTATAGTTTAGAGCTGTGTAAACGCCATTAAAAAGTACCTGATGTTATACAGTATTCCAAAACAGCAGAACTCAGATGTTTGGCGAAGTTGTGGAGGAAACACCCAAGTTATACAATATAAATTGTTCTCCTGGTAAATCAATTAAGTATTTCCAGTGAGCCTAGAGACTTTAATGCTGTATTAAAAGATGGTGATGGTAGAAAAAGTGTGCTTATGGCTTTGAACATTAATTCTTTGTCAGCTTTTGCTGACAACATAGTATCAAGACTAATTCAGATTTTCCGTATAATTTAAATGATATAGTACTGAAGAAACAGGTACAACAGCCAACCAAACTTTGCTATTTGACTGAAAACCGATTTGCATACTTTTGATTTTAAATGCATCAGCCTTCAGGATACACCTGGAGATATTTTCAATATATTCCCTATTTGCAACAGGTGAGTAATGTCAAGGTGAGTAATGTCAATGATAATGACAATGCCTAGGTCTTTTTTTCATTAAGGTACTGCAAAAAGACACCTAGAAACATTGCACTCATCTTGCTGAGGAAACAGAAGCCTGGAGGAACAAGTAGTTTCTTATTCATTAGGCCTCTGCCATACTGTGAATTTTAATCCAAGATTCCCATCCAATAGTACTCAAAGTTTTCTAAGATCATGTGCAGATCCTTATGAGATAAATGATTGACTTAAAAAGATGGTTTAAAAATATATCATTAAAAGATGACCTTTATCTGCCTTCTCTTGTCTAGACTTTTAAAATGCATTACTGATTCATATTTTCAGTACTTTTCAGTACAAGGGAGGTGATCATAGATTACTTTCTTTAACCATTAAATAACTATTTTATTTCTAAGGAAACTGAGATTTTTATGTAATCTGATGATTTAGGGAGAAAGCTTTATGAAAGCTACAAATACACCACAATTATTGTCCTACAAACCAAAGTATGGCATGGAAATTCTTGCATGTGGCTTCCCTAACATGGAAAGTTGTGCCTAAGTTCTGTTATCTGCATTTTCAGAAGCTTTCTTACCCTGAGCAGAAAGTTTAGTCTTGATAAGGCCTCTAGAAACATATCAGCACCTTTGTTGGAAAACTCATACCTTCCGGCAATGAAGAAAAACAGGGTATTTTCAAGATTGAAGTCAAGGTGGCTGAAATCAAGCAAACAAATAGATAAAGACCAAGAGTTTCAAGATGTGAGCAAACAACATGCACATCAAACAAAATGATGTTTTGCATTGCAAACAAAATACAGCAGCAGAGCTGAACTCTGGAATTCTTTCAGTTTCTCATTGAGAAATCCCAGAGAGACATTTGACTAAGTTGATCACTGAGGTGGTAGCACCTGGTCTATGAAGTATTTTTTTTACAATCCTTCTGCTTTGGTTCTTGTTTTAAATAGTATAGGACAACCATTGTTAACTTTGAAAAGTAAAAGCATACCCATAGAAATGACCTCGAATGAACTCTTGGATCCTCGCCTTGTACATGGAATGCAAATTCTGAAACTCATGAATTGCTGAAAATTTCTTAATGTTCAAGCCATTTGGGGTGACAACATCTGGAAAAGCAGAGAAAAGAGAGGTAGACATCTTAAGAGTAAGAGAAATCTTTAAAGAAAGAACCAACGTGTCTTTCCATTGCAAATATGTGAACGGGTAATGTATTCTTACTAGGCATGGTTAGGGAACAGCGCTGTCTAACACAAGGACTTCTGTCATTTTGATCACTGGGCAACATGCATTATAGCTCATACGCATTGTTGATGCATAATAACATGCTGAAGTTCTATACTGCTTGGACATACACCACAAAGCAGTTCCATGAGACCATCTACAGCATTAGAACAGCTTTGCATCATTTTGACATTGGAATAGGCCATATTGAATACTAGAATCCTCCCACAATATTTCAGAAAGCTTTGGAAGATACTTTGTCTTATCTGCACAGAAGCTATACCACTGAAGTTAGCCATTTTTTGTGTGATACATTCCTTTTTTTTTTTTTTTTTATTCTTAGTATTACTGTTTCCTGCTTTATTGGTATAGATGGAAATCTTCTGAAAGCAGAAGCTGTTTTGTACTAGGCACTTGTTCACTGTATGGCACAACAGAGGTCTGTTCTAAGAGGGCTTCTGAAGATTTACTGGAAAAGAGAGAATATAAGAAACATTTTTAAAAGGACTACCTTTCAGCAATCTGCTGGATTTCTCCTACATGGGCACAGACTAGGATTATGTACACTTTGATGGCAACTCTCCTCGCAGATTTCAAAGCTTTTTACAATTAAAATTTCTTCATTTCCAGTGTCCTCTAAGAAGGAGGTATGGAAAGATGTAGCTTGTTCCAAACAAAACTTAAATTCAGCCACCTTTTCACCTTCCAGTAGGGCATATTACCTATTTAAGAACTTGCCTAAATCTAGTTAAAGCAAATGGAAAGAATGCCATTTTCCTTCTTCTGAGTTGGCTGATGGAGCAAAATATACCGAGAAATGAAATAAGGGGCAGTTCCTCAGCCAATATATTTCACAGTTAGAAAACGACTTAAGTAGAACTATACCAGTTTACAACACCAGAAATTACTCAAGTAAAAATGCTCCTTAGAGAAGCAAGACGTATTAATTATCAGAAGATTCACTAGTATTGATTTCACAGTACTTTTTCTATTGGCAAATGTCATCAGCCCTCTAGTAACTACAACCCCTAACCGTATTCATTTTTTTCTTCAGTTATAAGCATTACCTATAGGGTGGTGCTTCATAACACATCATTCCCTATTATCACACACCTACATATTCATGTAGGCAAAAGAGCATCTATTTTGATCTCAATGTGTGTGGATAACACTGACACTAGGGCTAGTGATGCCACTAGTTCAGCCCTTGAACGTTACTGCCATTGTGGACCTTCAATGAGGGCTCCCTGTCATTCAGCGTTTCTCATCTCTTCTCCCAAAAGCAGAGGTTTGTGTGCCTATAACACGAAGCATCTCAGCTATTACAAAACTGTCTCTTTTCTGGAGTCACCACCAGAGACTTCTTTAAAACACCTATGGCTCCTTTGGCTGAAAACATTTTGAGATGCTTTTGAAATAAGTGCAATCAGTTATCCATGTGCTGTACAAACCAAAACAAAACACCATGGTCATTTTTAATGACTTACTTAAATATTATAGTCTACTTTGGCAGTATTTCTTCAAAAGTCTATTTTCCAGAGGTTAAGTACTCTGCTCTTGGTAAAAGCAAGTCATTTCAGAGATATGCCAGGTAGATGACCAAACACATGAATTACTTTTAAATGTATCTTTCATGTTTATCACCCTATTGATAGTCTGTCAGTAATAAGGCAAAGGATCAAATGGACAATTTCTCTGTTATTCTAATGCAGGATCCATGATGTAGCTTGAAGCACTACAGTTATTAGAGTTATCAGTCCCAAACCTGAATTTTCAAATCACCTAAAACAAAACTATTAAGAAAAAAACAATTTAAAAATCCACCAAAGCCATTTGTGTATTATTATACTTAAAATAAGCAGCTAAGATGGTGAAAGCACCTAACTAAGATAGTCTGAACACTGTTTTGCAGTTTTTCCCCTGTGACACATTCCTGCAGATGGGATGTCATGTTTAGCCTTTACGAAGCATTATACTGATTTATACAGTACCATAATGACACATCAAACCAGTATCATTACCTTACTCAAACCTCATGCACAGAACATGACAAGGTTTGTTAGTAAGTACCATTTATGAGGCTAATATAATGGGGAAAACCAAACAAACTTTTGGGCACTTTAGTATATTGACTAGCTGGTTTACTGAAAAACATTTGTCATGGTTATGTCCCAAGACCACAACCACATTGCGACCACAACCACATTGCTACTCCTACCTGTGAGAGATATAGAGACGTTACCTGCATTGATTTATAGTTTGTTTTTCAGCTTCTTATCTCTTTCAAGTTTTTTTTCAGCTTCTTATCTCTTTCAAGTAAAGAAAAACAGCACTAGCATTGGTAATCAAATCACATCTAGCATTCTTTTTCACATGAGAAGGTTTTTTCCCTATATTTCTAAAAGAATATGTCACTCATTGATAGGAAAACAATATATTTTAGACTCCATACAGGTTGGTGAAATGTTTTACAAAGATTCCAGTGTCCACTTTCATCAGTTAACCTGAATGCACTGTTATCACTAGGAGCCCTACTATATACACAAGATTCTTGAAGCTGAGTTGTCTCTGAAAAGAAAGCCTAACATCTATAGACCTAAACAAATGCTCCCATGAAATGGTGCTGAATGCATTCACTAAATGGTGCTAAAAATGATTTCTCCTGGATTATATGTGCTACTAGAATCTGCTCCAAGTGATTTTGCCCTTTTTTTTTTGAAAATTGGTCATTTTCTGAAGTGTAGCCAGATATATGCATGTGTGCCTTGTTCTTCATGATTATATGCTTGTCTCTGCCTATCATTTTCATTCAGCTAGAGAAAATCTAGGTTCTGAGAGGAAATAGTACAGGAAAACAATCCAGGTCTTACCAGGATTTCTTTTAAGCATGTGCTCTGCTTCTATAGCTGTTATCTCTGAGACTGTGGTGAACACATGGGCACAATGTACAGATGCCCGTTCCATACAGTAACGATGGTAAATCTGTCTCTCTCCTGCTTCTTTGTCAATGTCAAACTGTTGAACATCAAAACAAACAAAAAATACATCTGAATGATACGCCACTTCAAACTTAATTTTTTTTTAAAAGTCTTATTTTCCTAAGAATTATGCTCTTGGTCTGCCTGTTTTTTGAAACATTTTATTATCTTAAAAGACTTTGAAGGAGCAAGACTGGTTTCAATTCCTGCATGTTTGTAAAAAAGACAGCTGAGAAAAGGACAGAGACCCAGATCCTGCAAAAGATAAGGATCTGTGGTGTTTGGCTTGCTGGCTGGCCACATTTTGCGCTGCCTTCTGCCTGGGAATTTTGGAGAACTTGGAAGAGCAGGGAAATTGAAAGTAACTGAAGGTATAGAGACAAGAGATGACAAAAAGAATGAGGATAAAGAGAGGATCTGGGGACTAGGTAGGCAGGAGAGAAATGGAGTTAATGGTGTGGAGAGGTGGGATGTAAGGACTCAGTCACAATCCACAGGGAAACAATGAAAATAGAAAATGTGATATTTTCTAATAGAGTGCTGTTACATCAATTCCAACACCATTACTAGCTGTTCCTTTTGGTTAAACTACATTAATTTCTAGAGACAGACCTAAGTTAAACTCTTGGATAAAAACACCCAAAGTAAATAAGAAGTAAATAATAAAGATAAAAGATAAATGATAAAATAATAAATAAGGAATAAAGAGAAAAATATTTCTGCTTCATCTTCAAACCTTTCAGCTGTCACTTTTCTTATTCACTTGAATGAAAAAAATAAACAAGCAAACAAAACTCATGCCTGGACCACTCCAAGTTTAACTACAGACAGATGAAAAGGATTCCTCTTTCCCCTTCTCCAGTATCTACAACTCTCTATTTAAATTCCCCACTACAGTTGCGACTATAAAGGATGTTCTTTCTAATCTGTCCCAAGTAGTGTCATAATGTTATTAAGCACTGCTAAGCACCCACTGGCTTCCAGCTAGACATGGCAGCTTTTTACTCCTGCATAACATGTCAATAAATGCATTTGCAGCATTTGCAAAACTCTTCTAGGACTGGAAGTAAAGGGACCTTTTAGGAGATAAAAGCTATCCTTTCTGTCCCTGTTACACAGATTTGTAGGCACACAAAGAAATTAATGAAACTAAAGCTTGGAAATGCTGTCCAGTGGGAACATTATCCTAGGGCGAGAGAAATGCAAAATGCCTATGAAACCCATGCCTAAATGTTCAAATGCTGACCACCAATGTCCACAACAAAGGCACTGCAAGGCAGTTTGAAAGGAAAAATGCTAATCAGGTGCCAACATCTACAGTTAAATGACAATTTTCTTAGTCTTGCACGATTTTTCACTTTTGAGAATATCAAGGTTACCCTTCCAAGGTCAACAGCATGGGCACTAAGTTGACTGTGTGATTTATGCAGACAGTTACAGTAACCCCCCCTTAACTAGATTTTTCCTTATTCTGGGATGCCTAAGACCGACGCAGAATGTACGTGCCTTAGTAGGACAGGAAAATTCACACTTTGTGCTTTCATACACCAAGTAAGCATTTATACAGATTTGTGAGCCATTTCTGACAAGATCAAACATTAAAAATAACTTCCATGATTCAAGTTTCATCTCCAGTGCAATGCTAATGACTGCAGTGCCATTATCATTACTATAATGAACTCCGTCATTGCCACTACCTACACCTGGTGCACAGGACGATTTTGACCTCCTTTGGCTCCTTTACCAGCCATAATGGATTTAACCATTATTATAGGAGGAGCAGACAGTATTAGCTATAGTTAGGATAGTTTGACCTTCATATAGCTAGTCCTTGCTTTAGGTATTTAGAACAGAGTCAAAAGCAAAGCGATTTGTAGAACTTTGCATGCTGAATTCATGCTTAAGGTCAAAAAATGTTTTGAGAAATTTCATCAAGTGTGAGTATCTGGAGAAAACAAGATTTAAGCAAATCATTTTTTACTTTTCTATAGAGATAAATAATGTAGATAAAGAGGTAGCTATTGATATTTTACAAATATTTTGCTGGAAAAAATGCAGTGGTCTTAGCCACAGAACACTCTAATTTTGCAGTGGTGCTATGTAGCTAGTGGGAAAGGGACTTCCACCATATCTGTTGAAAATACCATTCTAATGTGTTAAAAGAAGTAGCCTTGAAAAATCTCAGGTGAAATGTTCCAGAGAAATGGTGAAGTTCACTATGCACATCCTCTTCAGTCTGCTAACTGTGAAGTATGCCTAGCTCTGTAACAGCTCTTCCAGTGATACTGTGTCACCAAAATTAAAAACATGGAAATTCTTTCTGGCTGTCTCAGAACTGCAATTATTGCCTTGTAAGATCATGCTGGAGAAAGCTACTTAGCTCAAATACACATGTAACATGAGTAAAGGAGAGAGCACAAACTGAAACGAGGTGCACTGAGGAGGAGCTTGGCAGGGGAGGCTTGCAAAGAAGAAGAGGCCAGCAAATAACACGGCTATTTCCCGTTGCTCTCTGTTATCTCATTAGTTCAAGTGGTACAGGTTGTATTGGAGACTAAGGTGTCTGACCCACTTCGTGACCTCTTCAAATACTGATGATCCTCTAGGTCAGGATTGCTATGCTTGGCAACGTGACTTTTAGGAAAGTTAGGAGATATACTTTATGACATAATGTGTTATACTTTTTTTTGCAATTGCATCATTATATATGACATTTTCCACAATCCCCAATAGAATTTTAGTCCATGAAATACAACAATGTCACAGAAGTTCATCTTTCCTCTAGAATATACACCTCACGTTGCATAAACTAAATGGTAGGGAAAGTACAAGGTAGGAGGATAGAGGGAAAAGAAAACTAAAGCTGAATTAGTTTGACTCCATAGTGTGCCACAGGGCAGCAGTGCCACAGCCCCCCAGCCAGCTCCTAACCCAAAACTCTGAGTTTTAAAGTGTCAGATACTCCACTAAAAGCCATTAAAATTTCCCCTAAAAAATACAGGCAATGTAGTTATCTCCCCTCACATGGGTGCAGTAAAATGTAATTAATGTTTCTGGAGCATTCAGATACCACTGTGATGGATACAGCAAAAGGGCTCTTAAAAAAAGAGATTTATTATTCAGAGCAGAAATCTTATTTTCATGCAGTAAAAAGGTAGGAGGTTGCACCCTCAACAACAGTAAAATCCAAAATCATTATGATCATTCAGTCATTCTGTGTACCAAAGATCTAAAATGGTGCTGTTCCTTATAGCGGGCTAGGCACACACAAATAGGGTGAATTACCACGGTACAAAATTATGCAAGATCTTTTTTCAAATATAATTTGAATATTCAAATTATTTAAAAAAAAAAATAGTAACAAACAAACAGATGGCCAAACTCCAGAAGACTTCTAAAGTCTTTCTTACTCTCCCCTTCCCAAGCGGGATATGTTGGCTACCTGTAGATTAAGACTCGCTCAAACGCCTCTAGGAGAAACGTTTGTCAAAAGCTTGTCTGAAGTACTGTGGCTTATTTCTTGCCAATTTTATGTCTTTGAATGCGTGAAAACACCTACCACACACACAGACTTTTTTTTCCTTTGCTATTCAATTCTTCAGCTTCTGGAAATTGGAAAGCTTTTATTACGGAGTTGCTCATGTGACTTCTGGCCCATTTTTCAAAGGTACACAAGTACCTTTGTAATAGCAAGTAGCAACTAATGTCACACAGTTTACACATTTTATCCCTCCTCCTTCTCCTGCAGTTTCAGTCACCAGCTGATATAGCAAGATCTTGGCCTCTGACCTCACTTAAAAGGCAGGGCAAGGAATCCCATTGTGTATCTAAGACGGCTAGACAAGTGTCTTTGGAAAATAATAGCCTTAGACAAGTTGAAGGACAGGTTAAACAGAACTTAACAGGTGAGACAGTAGAACAGTGCAGGAGACAAACTTATGCCACACAAGGAGCAGCGTGCAGAGACAGCTGAGCTGTATTAGCTCTAGAACTAGAGCAACACGGGGCACAGTTCTGCGCTGAGCTAATAAACTAATGCACAGAAAGAAAGGAGAACACCAGGGCAGCTAGTCTGCTGCTCAATCACACGCCAGCGTTTCTGCTCAGCAATGTGCTCTGCTGGCTGGATACGGCAGCTTGCCAGCCCTGGCTCAGGCGTCGGTTCCACAGCTTTCATGTTCAGAGAGGATGAAATAAAGTATCTGTGAAGCGTGTCATGCCTATTTTTGTCTAATTTCTCTATATTGGCAACAAATAGGAACACAAGCAAAGTCATAAGCAGAAGATAAAAGCAGATCTATGTTGGATTCTGTGTTTTTTCTCTATACAGCTTTAAGTACCAAACTCTTCAATATCCATTTCACTGTATACATGTAAATATTCAGCTGCTTTTAGTAAGGGTTCCCTCCCATTCTGACTTTTAATAACTGAGCAGACCAAACACAGATGATGGCAAGAATCAGAGGGGAAAATGCTTCCTCAAAGCCATGCTAATTTTATAGCACCACGAAAAGGTTCTGCAGACATAATATTTTTGACTAAAGCTTGTGTTAGGAATAATGCAATCCTGAAAAAAAAACCAGACTGAAATAAGTTATTTCCTTTCTATGCATCCATGTGATGAGCATACTGCTTCATTCAGGACTTGACAGTTGGATTACTAGCTAACAGTTGACACCGTAGGTAATAATCACTGAAACTCCAAGAACGACATTCCAGTTAAGAGAGTTAATACAAACTTTAAATCTAAAAACAAGAGATGACTAAGCAGTTATGGGAAAGTGGTATTGTGTTTCTCTTGGAAATAATGAAACTGTAGCTGAGATTAAAAAAATTCAGTTCAGATTTTCACCTTTCAAACTCAAAAAGACAAACTGCAAAGGGTTTAGAAATGCACAAGAAGAATGATTTCAGTGTGTAAAAGGGTTGAAGATTGCACTAGTTATGTATACACTTGGCTGAAAGACAGGTAACTTGCTTGTTTCCGTACAACTCCAGATTCTGACCCAGACCTATGCTTTCATAGGGCCAAAAAAGCATGAGGAAAGCCAATGAAAAGTAAACCAAGACATATTCGGATCAGAAATAAACTGCATAGCTTTGATAACGAACAACTTCTTGAAACTGCATATGAAATGTGGACTCCCTTCATCACTTGATCCTGGCCTCAAGAGTGGATAAGATTTTTAAAATTAGTTGTTATCTCATGGCTTAGGCTTGATGGAGGGTTTGTTAGCTGAGGATTTTAACCAGAGAATGAAATGATATTTTCTTCTCTTCAAAATCCATGACATACTCAAGTTCATAAGATGATTCTACATTGGGGGCAGGAACAGTTAGAAGAAGAACGGAAGTTCAAATTTCTTGCCTCGTGAGAGGTGAAACAAAGATCTTTGCTTCACACATAATCATATTGGGTTCCTATTTTCTGAAGGATAAAAGAATTGCTCCTGTTTTCAAAATCTAGCTTACAGCATATTTGACTCCCACCAACCATTATCTTGTGCAAATAAAACAAATTCTTGTGCCAAGTTTTGTGCTTTGGCTCAGGTGCCAAATAAGAATGAAATTTATACTGCCGCACTTAAGCCCGATCTCCATTAGCTATTCTACTAATAAAGCAGATCAGCTTTGCATAACAGTGAGCTCACTGCAGTGTACTAAAAGGAATATGAGCTTATGCTCCTATTTTACCAGCATAAAACTCCCGACTGTTCATTTCTACTGGGATTTTAGTGCTTGTCCTGTTAGATCTCTTACTGCAGAACTCTCCACTATATTGCAATAGTAAAGTCAGTTATACTTGTGTGATCTGAATGTAGAAGGCTACTAAGTCTGAATAGAACTGTTACACATTGGCATGGCATTCTTATATAAGATAAAAAGCCATGAAGAATGAGATTAAACTATGTCTTCTTCTTCTTCTACTTAGGGCCCTTTTTGCTTTGTAACTCCACATAGTTCTTCTAATAAGAAACACTGGGAAAAGTGGGGAAGTTTGGGGGTTTTGGTCCCCGACCAGTGCTCCACAGAACAATTTTCAGATGATCACCTCTCAGATAAAATTTCAAGTTAGACCATTTGCCCAGAAAATGGTGGCCTGATGTGGCCATCTACTCACCCAGGAATGAACTGGAATTATTGTCAGTCAGTTTATGAGAGGTCATGGTGCATTTGAATCCCCACGGAGTGTGAAATAAGACCACTAAAACAATTAAAATGTGAATCAAGTAAACAACCAAAACCTACCCAGAGCAGCTGTTACATGGCTGTTACCTCAGAGATCCTTAGGTCAGGCAGCCTCTCTATTGCTATTACATGCTGCTGGGGACACTGTTAAGGGTTTATCCCTCATTTTTGCAGTGGAACAAGAACATCTGAGCTCCTCCCATTTCAGGGGAGCTATGTAAGTTGGTAAACATATAGGAAGTGCATATTCTCAAATGGTGGTTCTGGATAAGAACCACTATCCTGTCTTTGATTGAGACAAGTAGCAGATGACTCAGGAAGAGGCCTGGAAGCAGACAGTTTATCTGGTCACTCTTCGCAACATCAGTTACAAAACACTGCTGCTACTCATATACGAACTGTTAAATCCCCTCCTGTGTTCCCAAATCCTGAAAATGGCTTGTGACAACTCACAGACTGGCAACATTCTATGAAACAGAGAGTCATCTCTTCAGTTCTGGTGGCCTACAGTTCAGGTCTGTCAGAGGTTTTAGGAATCTGTCATGAATCATGCCTCACATCACCCTTCAGGAAGGAGGTTTTAACTTTTACCCAAAGGACAAAGGCAGACTGTATGGCAAGTTTTATGGATCCAGCACCTGAGGGCCAATAGAACATCAAGTGGAGCCCTCCCAGTTCTATCATCGGGTGGAAAAGGGTGACTTGAGCTCTTATTTCTTCACACGTGTGCTCAAGAAAAAGTCAGTCAGTCTGCACTGCACAGCCCTTTGCACGATCATAGAAACATGGAATCGTTAGGGTTGGAAAGACCTTCAAGATCAAGTTCACCCACAAGCCCCTCAACACCCTGCCTGCTAAGCCGTGTCCCTAAGGGCCTCACCTACACGGTTCTCGAACACTGCCAGAGACGGCGACTCCACCAGTTCCCTGGGCAGCCTGTGCCAAGGCTTCACCACTCTTGCCATGTAGAAATTTTTCTTGATATCTAACCTGAACCTCCCCTAGCACAACTTGAGGCCATTTCCTCTTGTCCTATTTTTGGTAGTTATTTTGAGGAAGAGATTGACCCCCGCTTCACTACAACATGTCAGACAGTCCTTGATGCTGATGGTCATTCCAAAGAGCACGGCTTTTGGGCCAAAATCATCTCTGATCTCAGATGAGTCAAAGTGTTTTTTTCTACAGTGGAATTCAGATACAAGCTATTACTTTTCTGAGGAGGTGAGAGCTTCCACTGTTTCTTAGTAATCATCCATATTTTTAAAAGAGCACTTTCAATGCAGTTTTTATCTTCTGTTCCTGCTTATTGACAGGGGTGGTGTAAAACTGAGGTGAAAGGGTGCTACAGCATGTGTACATATGTGTATGTGTAGAAAAGGCAAGACAATACACAGTGGAGGACAAACAGTGCTTTACGTTATCAGGGCCGGGAGAAGAGAGTGACGTAAGGAAGAATAACTATTGCTCTCTCACAGCACCTGGAACACTATAAAGACAGAAAGAAAGGACTGCTAAAGTCTTTAGCTTCGCAGAAAAACACTTGGTCTCAGAGATCTGTGCAAAGTTCTCTCTGGCAGACATTCAAACACAGCTTGCTTTGGGTTGTGCTGGGTCCTAGAAAAGGGAACATGAGATTTCCTCTCTTTTCTGCAGGAACTGTATATGTCTCCAGGCACTTTCCTCTTGACTTTCCTCTTGCACTGCAATCATTTTTTTTTTTTCCTATACTCTCTGCATAACACATATCAGAGTTGCATCTTTCCTGCCCATCTCAGTGGCTGTGTTTAAAGCTGGTGGAAAATATGTTTGAATCATGAAATTTGAATCAGAAGTGAGAGCTTAAATGCATTTATTACCACACTTTAAAGAAAAAAAAGTTACGCAATTGTCCTGAAACAAGAAAACCAGCTGTTAGACTTTGGGAGGTGGGAGCAGAGTGACATGCCCTTTAAAAATATATTGTCTTTTCCAAAGGTTAAGCATTAGGAAGCCCTGAAGAATCTTTATCACTGGAAAAGAAAAATTCACTTGTTTGACCTTAATAGTTTACTACTAGAAGACAGCAACAAGAATATCCTCTGAAGTATTGCCTATCTGTATCATTTAATGTCTGTACTCTAGATCAACCCCTTATGTTTCTCAACAAGCTTTTGGGCCAGGCTGACCTTTTAACAGCCAAAGGAGCCTTCATTAAGATAGCTGACCTCCTAGTGAATCCTAACATCGTTAGGAAGAGACTTAGCACCCTGCAAGGATGTGAAATAGTAGTGCAACAGCTTGGCCTTGTTCCCTGTATTAGTACCTTTAAATATCAATGTCTACATCGAAGGCATAAGGGATTACAGTGTAGGAATCCACAGGTCTCTTCTCTTAAACTACATTTACAGCATTTTATAATAATACTTCAAACAGATACCTATGTTTCATCCAATGTATCCTTAGAATAAACTCTGAATATATGTTTCTATATTTATCACACAGGTAATAGCTACCAAAGGGATTTGTAAAGCTTTGCCATGGGATGGACAGTACTTTATCAAATAAAGTTGGTCATGTCATGGGCAAGTAGCATGAACAATGTGAATACAGAGACTGGTATATAATTAAACTGAAATTTAAATCTGTTCAGATGAAGATTATGACTTTCTTTTGGATACGCAGGGAAGGGGACCCACAAAGTTATCATTCAGTTAAAACAAGCAATGCTTTCGAGAAAGGCAGACTAGTTTGGCCAGCCTATTTATAGCTCACCAAATTAATCAGAGTAGAAAACAAAACAAAAAATCTTAGAATTTCCCTTAGAAAATCTCTGGCACAGGATTTTTACCATCAGTCTGTAAAACCATTGGTATTCTCTGTGTTTTATTTATATATAAAATAAACTTTATTACTTATTAAAACACAAAATCTATTCTGTGCTCCTGAAGGAAGACAGTAGCATAATATTGCTTGGGCCTTGCCTCCTTGTCTTTGGAAGACACACAAGTTTGACACACTATGGAACAAAGATCACACTAAGGAACAAACATCAGCACACATTGCCAACTGAGTCATCTTCCTCACTGACTTTAGTGAAGAAATTGCATCTATTCTAAATAATACTAGAATGCAAAGAACTCTTGAACTCATTCCATCTACAGCCACACTAGAAAATCCCAGATCATGCAGTGTACCTCTGCAGAAGGCAATGCTAAGACTTTTGGGTTCTTGAAGTGCTGGCTTGCATTATGATCGAGTGGAAAGAGAATGATGAAAACCAAAACTTTTAGATGATTTGCAAAAATTCCAAGAAGCAGATGTGAGCATTTTAATCTCAGAAAATGCCTCCTTAAGATTTCATTAACAAATGAGGTCTCATTTGAAAAGCTTGAAAGGAGAAAGATTTCTTTTGACTTACAAAGATTTAAGAGGTAGGCTGGGAAAAAAAAAAAACAAAAACAACAACAACCATTTAATAGGATCCTAGGATAATTTTAGCAAGGAGAGGGCTTCTATATTTACCTAGTCTTTCACTAAGAAACAGTGCTGTGAAGCTGCACCTGAAGTGTTAGATGATGACTACAGCTGAATGCATTTTACATACTCAGCTCACCCATTCTGCTATAGTAGATCACAAACAGTAGCACCCATTGCTCTGAGTTAATTCCCCTTCCTGTATGTGAAGGGAAGATTTGCACAGACACTAGATTTACAGTGATGATTTGGCACATAACTACTCTCCTTTTATTTTTGAAACCTCTTGTACCATTGAAAAGAAGGCTAAGAATCTCAGCTGGCAAACTCTGTGGAGCTGCATCATTATTCCATGAATTATTGGATTGGACTAAACTACTGACTTGACTAGAAACTGAATGAGCTGTCATGTAAAATCTCAAAACATACTGGAGGTAGTGTAGATACTCTTGACTCCACTGAGTTTAGGACCAGTCACAAAGACAAAGGCACTCATACCTAGAAACCTCATAGCCTGAGGTGTCAGGAAATGGTTAATATTTTGTTTTTTTGTGCTCTGCAACTGACGAGCTGTCAGGGCTGTGTGACAATCCCAAATGATGGCACAAGACAGAGCATAAAATATTTGGTGCACAGTAAGCAGAGAAGGTGCCAGGGGCTGATTAGCTGAGAACAGAGGGAATCAGAAAAACAGTTTCTTACCTGGTCAAGATTGTTATAGAAATCTATACTGGCTGCACACAGATATCTTCCAAGAAGAGTTGCATGGGTAGTAAAAATCGTGGCTACGGGAAGTTTCTGAGATCGAGAGAGAATTAAACCCACTCCTGCTTGCCATTCATGGAAGTGGGCAATTATGTTGGGCTTGCCATCAAACTGACAGGAAAGCTGAAAATAATCAGAAAGGTAAGAGATGAAACACACATAATCCTGCTCACCAGCCCAGCCTCAGGAACACCTTCTTTCATGCCTTCTTCTATGTGCTTTCTTTGATATGACAAAGAACAAGATTGTTTTCACTGGCCATATGTCCTAACTCCCACCAGCCCTAATCAGTAGCGCAAGGAGAAGCACAAACTGTTTTAGTGCCTCAGAACAGCATCCTTCCTAGTGTATGGGGAAGCTCAGCTAATGGCAGACATTCCTCATTTTTTTCAATCTGCTCTTCTGTTGTTGAAAATCTCAGTTGGATAAGAAAATCATAGGCCTTTCTGATGGACAGATGATTCACTAGATTAACGAAACCTTTTCTCCTTAAGCAGGCTGTGGTAGTGTAATACATGAAGTGACAACGGTGTCATCATTTCCTGCTGTTCGTCTCTATTCCTTGTGCAAGGTAATATCTAACAGCTAAGATACACAGTGCTCACTGGCTTCAGGGACAGTTTGTGAGTGTGACTGCCTGACTAGACAGGACAGAAAAAGGTAGTTTGAGATCCTACCTGTAGGAGAAGCCAGTGTCAAATAAAAGAGCTAAGAAGAGATAGTAAGGACACATCACACTGAACATAAAGCACCTCATACAATAATATTTTTAACCAACCACTGGAGATGTCAGTTATAAATACAAATTTGATCTAGAACAAGCAGCAACTTGGTTTCAAACTGTAGAGTGAATAACAGCCACATCCCAAAGCTGGTTTGCACTGCTCACAAAGCTGCGGTTTTAAAACCTTTCTGTTTAAAAATTGTACCTCTTTTAAAAACCAGGCTGTTAATGATCCAAAAATCACAGCATCGTTGGCTTCTCGGTCATGAAAAGGGATCCCTATGTTGCTAACATCCCAAAATTCGCCTTTCCATCTGTCCAGATTCCATGCTGCTGATCCTATATTGAACAATAAGACATATGGGCTGCCTTCTATCAGCCACCTTCCAAAAAAGACCTATGGAAAAGAGGCAAAGGTATTACAAATAAAAGTTAAAATTTGACATTAAGGACAATTTCTCTCACTATTTTCATCTATCTTTTTTTTTATATTTATATAAAAGAGGAAAGTATTACATACATAATGGTTACTATTTGGAAATATATGAACAGTTCTATGTACCCAGGATGCATAGTTTGCAAAATAAATAGGATAATAACGGACCAAAGGGTGGGAGTTAAGGGAAATGACAATCTTTAAGAGCAATTTAGGACTTTTATTCTACATTTTCACTTCAATGTTATTTCTTTTCTTGGAAAACTATACTTGGTTGAAGGCTTATCTTATGTTCTGTTTGAGATATCTATACTATTTTTGTTCTTATTTCAAAAGTATTATTATTTTCATCCAAACAGCTTTGTCGTCTATATTTTGCCACTTATATGAGATACCAGTGATAACTTTTGTAGGACAGAAGCTTGGGCTCTTTACCTATCACCACATTTCCTCGTCCTGCCCAGACGTCACAGTTGATGTCCTTTGGCAGAGCAGGAGGACCAGTCGGAATGAGTAATAACATCTAAAGCCACATCAGCCTACGAAACACAACTGTCCTACTCCAGCTGCCTCAGTGCTGTTAAGCATCTCTAAGAGTATTTAGGAATACACTGATACAATAGTGCTGCACAACAGCATCTACATCTGCCCAAGGGCATTAGACTGAAATGTCATAGACAACACCACACAACAGGGCCCACACTAGAGATTGTACCATCAAATTATTTAATGTTAATTCCACTAAACAAAATGGCTACAGCAGCTGAGGCAGATTAACCAGGGAGAATGAGGTAGTATATGGATGCCGTTGTATTCATGTTTTGTACCTCATAGGAAAGAAGCTTTTATGCCACTATTTGATCTCTTTTCATTCATTTGTCTCTTGGTCCTCAAGAATTAAACACAGCACTGACACTAGAACAAACTGGACAGAGGCGGGGTCTTGAAAGCAATGAGAAAGGCTCTTAGACCTGTTCACACAAAGACTAAAGAGTCTGTAAATTTGGGGTTAAATAGTGGCAAAAGACCATTCCTGACCTGAGCAGTTTGGAAGCATTCCTAGGTCCCCTGGACATTGTGACACATAAGTGAAATCCAGACATAAATCTTAATAGGATAAGCTGTCTGAAAACAAGAGCGTCATTATTACAGATCAAAACTGTGCTTGATGTACCTGGGGCAGATTTGCTGCTATAAATGAGTATGCCAGCAGCACTATGCACATGTGAGCCTGGCAGGATTGGCTGGTTAAACTGAATGTATTGCTGGAACAACATCAGGTGTATATAGAATTACAATTAATCTGCCCCACAAGTCTCTAGATATTTTCTGAACAAAGGAGCATTCTGTGGCTTGCAGAGACATCTCTGTGTAAGCAGCAGAAGCAAAATAAAAACCTTTATCAATCACTTATGAAAATCTAAGAAGAAATAAAAAGCTCAGCTAGATTAGACCTTTTCATTTGAAGTTCAGCCTGAGCTATCACATGATGTTATTGTCCCAATAGGCACATTCCCAAGCTGTTGCACATGTACATGTGCCTGGCAACACACCTGTCCATAATACACAGTAGGGCACTACATCCCGGGAACTGCCCTTGCCGGGGGCAATACACATCTCCAGTGCCACAGCTGGTGGCAATATGAGAAATTCATTAATTCCTGCATTGAAGTGTGTCATTCCCCTCTGCAATACAGTCCTGTTAGAAAGCTTTGTGGCTGTTAATGCTCTTCACATCTGCCAAACACCTGCAGACAACTTTTCACCTTTCAGCTAACACCCCCCAAGACTCAGTGTTGAACCAAGACTGAAGGTGGGTTCTACATTTCTGACAATTTTCAAGAAAGGAGTCCATATTTGGCTTGTATCATTTTTCACTTCCTTTCAGGTAATAAATTATCCTCAAACCTATAATTGTTTGCAGCTTAGCAGCTTGCCTGTCCACATCACATATCACCTGCTGCAGAGAGAAGAAGCATTTTTATCCCCCCCTTCTCCCTAGTTGGTTCCTGGAGAAGATGAGTCATGGACAGGATATGAGGTCACCATGTTTTCTGAGATCACACAGAAAATGTTGGTTAAAAAGCTGTAAGAAATACAGATTAACTCACTCTCTGTGCAACACCTTAACCTCTCCTTGTAGGTAAAGAACAACTAGTTGTTTTGCTCTGAAAAAGCAGATTCTTTGTTAGGTAGATACATTTTAAAATTCATTTGTGATTTTTCATAAAATTGTGATATGGTGAAATGCTTCTCTGTGTCCAAATTTATTCAACGGCACAAGAAGACCAAATGCAATATGAGTTATGTCAAAGTAAGGTCATACTCTGTCTACCAAAAAATCTCACTGTATTTAGAGACTAGAGAAATAAGTCATTAATCCAATTAAGTAGCTTGCAGATAAATGACCGTTAAAACCTGTAATTGGATGAACCGGTTCTTCCTCAAAAATAACCTTTAATGAATTGACTTTGCTGCTCTAACAGTGCATTCTGAGCCTTTCCCATTGTGACATTGAGCAGGACTGCTGTGTCAAGTGGAACAGCAAGAGCATTAACCAAAACTATAATCTCCTCAGAGTCAGCTTAGTTGCTTTAGGAAGCACTAGCACATCTGATTTACCTGACAGCCTTGGCCTTTTATAGTGTCCATTGCCTTCTTAACTGCGGGGTTTGGAGGCTCGCAGGCTTCCACCTGAGTCTTCACATTGTGCTCAAAATAGGGACCAATTAGGAAATAGTTTTCGCCCCATTCGTCTGCAGTAATTTTGGCTTTTGTCTGGATCACAGTGTAAATGCCTCCCACTGCAAAAGAAGACCACAAAGAACAAAAAGTAGAAAGAGGCACAGGCCACAAAGCTCTGGAATAGGCTCCAAACCATCTGTGAATCACACATGCATCTAGTTTAAACACTTCACACATTCAGATTTTAGAGTGAGTTCTGCCTCTTACGTTGGACCAGGGCTCAGCCTCTCTACTTAGAGGATGTGTATCAGTATGCACTGATGGCAGACCATGCATGATCCTTATATAGTCATTTCCCAGTTCTTTGCTTACTCCTGAATGACTGCATATGGATGTCCTAAATTTCTCATCTAATCCCAGAGGAACACTTTCCAGCCTTAACTGTTACTTTTATTTGATCTGTGATTCTTTTAGTCCTCATAGGTGTTTGAAATCATGCCACTAATACGGATCCCATGTATACTTTATTCCTATGTTGCCCCCTTTTTCGATCTCAAAATCCAGACCAGGAGATTCAAAACCTGAGGTTCATGCCTCCACTTTCCCTTGCCTAATCTTGGTTCTACTGCATCCCAAGTGCAGCCTCTTGCTTTTTTATTCCAGCAGTCATCATTTCCAAATACATTCCTTGTGACGTGGAAATGCATGCGGTTAGAAATCAGGCTGTGCTTCCAGCTTATTTTATACAAACCACCGAGAGAAGCTGTGACACTGATTAATTCCACTACTGATCATGAAAATTAATTTAAAATAGCATTCTTAAAGCAAAAGGTGTCATGTTCCACCACCAATCAAATTATTTGTTTAAGTTTGAATGAACTTGGCTTGCACCGCCAACATAAGTGCCTGCTGCACTTCCCACCAAAACATTGCCCATTTAAAAAAAACAAATGCAATATTAAAACGTAGACGAGGACAGCAACTTTCCCTGACAGACAAATGCAGATGTGTCTAGTCTCCCACACTTAGGTTCACTTAGCTTCATCTTCACTTCATCTCTCACTTCTCCACAGCCACCCTTGTAATTCACGTAATGAATGGCAGCCTTACAACCTCCCTTTTGTCACACGGTGCCCGACAGTGGCTGTTTCACCATGAGAGACCCAGAAGAATGACAAAATATTCTTGGACCTGATAAGCAGACAGGAAGAACTGATGAGAGGCTGGACACCTGCTGTACGTGAGAGGCACACCTGGCACAGCTCCAGTGATTTTAAAGCAGGGTAAAGATAGATAAAGCTCAAGGGGCACAAGCAAACAACATCCTTGTACAATATGGCAGAAGTTTGCAGACCTGTAAATAATAGAAGTAGAATGAGTGCAACAGCTACTTAAAATTTCATCCTCCCTTACTGAATCTGGAGATGTTTTGTATTATTCCAAGCAGGATGATTGTATTATGCTTTTCAGCAATTACATTAACTTATATAAGAAGCCAGCCTTTCAGGTTGCTAGGGATTGGCATAAGGCACTCTAGGCTCACTTTTTAAAAGGTGAGCTCAGAGCTGCAACTGAAGATAGTGAGAATCTTAAGAGCTTACTCAATTCATTAAAAAAAGAGAAAAAAAAGATCAGCAGAACCCCTGAAATTTCAGCACTTTGGAAATTAGTCCTGAATAAAATGTGTGACCTGAGAAGTGCAGCAAGCCTTGCCCAAGCTTGATATCTCACAGCCCTGAGGAACTGAACTGCCAGAACTACATTTTTTATTTATTTGGAAAAGGCAGGTGTGCCTCATTAATTCAATCAGTGAAGACCCTGTGATGATCTGTACTGTACAATGCAATGTTAGGCAGACCAGTCCTTAATGTGCTAGCCTAAGTACTAGGGCAGTATGTCTCCATTAGCAGGAAACATCTGTAGAGGCAATCTGTTCAAGGAGAAAGGTTATCTTCTCTACATGACCTTACAGACACACACCAAGTGCAAGGCCCATTTTATTTCATAAGTTTGTCTGTGCTTTAAACATGAACACCTGAGGTCCTTTTCATAGAATCCTTAAGGTTGGAAGGGACCTCTAGAGATCATCTAGTCCAACCCCCTGCACACGCAGGGTCCCCTACAGCAGGTGGCTCAGGACTGCGGCCGAGCGGGTTGGGAAGATCTCCAGAGAAGGAGACTCCACAGCCTCCCTGGGCAGCCTGTGCCAGGGCTCTGGCACCCTCACTGTCAAGAAATTTTTCCTTAAGTTTCTTTTCATTTAGAATAACTAATTTGAAACAATTTAAGGAGACCTAGCCCTACTAATGCTATGTCAAGGGGTCTCAGGATGCATTTTTTACAAAGTAAAAAAATACAACTTTAACCTATCAGCTAGCTAAGTAAAATTATTTAAAAAAAAAAAGATCACACTACATAATACCTGATCTGGTAAGATCAGAATCTTATAGGTCTATGCTCCTAAATCAACCTCACATTTTAGGAATTTCACAGCATGGAACTGCAGAAGGAAATCTATGCATTAGACCATTCTTGCTTCTACATTTCATTAGGTCCAGAAAGCTAAGAAAATAACATAGTCATCATTCTCTACCATGGCTGAGCTCCAGACTATCACTCTGTGTTCTGAAGTGAATCCTGCCAAAGATGTATATAGGCCTATTCAGCTCTCAGGTAGGAGAAGTTTTTCTCTGAGGGAAAATGGATGAAGACTGCAACCAGGAGAGATTAAAGTGCCTTTAAAAAGAAATGAACTATCTCCTCAGAGCCTATGACACCACTCCAGATCATCGAATTCCTAAGTTATCATATCTGAGTGCATGCATTCCTGTCTCAGCAGCTGAAGGCAATGGTTTTGCTTGCTGCGCAGCTCAAGATAGATGCCACTGTAAGCTGGCCACATGCGTGTCACTGCAGGATTTATTTATCGTCATATCCAGGTGGAAACACAACATTTTTAAGATGATAAAACAAGTCAGGACTTGTATCAGCCCATAAAAGCCTAGGAGAGACAGGGAAGGGTCTCAGGATTCTGAGGGGAACAGCGGGAATTAATGCTCCAGTATTGTAATGTTTCACTGCAAGGTAGAAACGACTATGACAATAGAAAAAAAAATTACTTCAGGACACTTATTTGCCAGAAATGTTAAGAAAAGTCCTTAAAAGGGCTGTGAAGACTCTTCAAAAATAGCTGCAATAAAAGGCCTGGTCTGCCTGGTTCCACAAACTTCCTTTTGCCTTCTCTGTTGCTGTGGAAATATGAGTCATAGGACATGGCTCTGCATGAGCTTTAACGAGAGGAAGCGGGAAAATGAAACTGTGGCAACTGTTGGGTAGACCTTCAAGACATTGAGAGAAGAACAGAACATCATCTAGAATAAAGTATTGACTTTGGAAAGTACATTTTCCTAAAAGAAATTCAAGGAACACACATGGTATACTGTGAAGAGATTGTTTATATTTGCTGATGTCATTGGAAGTTCCTCTCAAGGCTCCTCAGGTTCTTCGAATTCATTGGAGACACTTGCCTGCTTAGCAATGCATAGCACATGCCGCTCAGTGACAGAGTTAAGGCTCAAAGTCTATATGTAAACTCTGATAGAATTCTTAAATTATATTCCAACGATTTGGTTAACATTCCTATTTTTTCCTTCATATGACACTTTAAGGAGTTAAGATAGTACACCTTCCCAGAAAACAGGGAAGTAAGTTGAATTCAGACTCTAAGGTTTTGTTATCAAAACCAGATTTTAAACAAACAATAAAAGACGTAATGAGGAATGATGCAATTATCAATATCAGGAGGAGAGAGATGAGTTGGATGGGGAATCAGCAGTGAAACACGGATGAAGGTCTAGTTAAGTGTTTTGCTCTCCACGACAATGTTTTACTCAAATACTTTAACTTTTTAAAAAAACTAAAATGTCAAGAGAAAAATCATGCTATCAATTCTTTTTAAAATGTGTTTTGAAATTTCCGTATCAGAATAAAGGAAATGAAGTTAAAAAGTAAATCAATAACAAATCTTCCCTTTCTTCCGCTTCCCCTTTTTACATGGAAAAATAAACTGTTATGGAGAAGGGAAGTAAAAGGTTTGCAAAAATAGGATTTTGTCTATTTAAAAAAATTTGAATCTCTTTACAAAGTAGAAGATGAAAATAAAACATTTTCTGAGAATAATTCATAGAATTATTTTTAAACCTTTGAATATTTTAAAATGATTTTACTATTATTATAAATTTATCCGAAAAGCTACCTGTATTGCTTCTGTTGTTGTCTTCTTCTAATATTTCAAGTACAGTTGCTTTGTTACCGCATTGTTATCGCATATTTCAAAAACAAGTAGTACTTAAGAATTTCTAGTAGAGACTACACATCAGGACTATCTAAATAAATAAAAGGACTGTGAATCAAGAACAGTCTCCCCATATCATATTGCTACTGAGGAGAATCGGACTTGGCTGGTTGGAATGATTTTTAAGACACCTTTGTAGAACAGCAATCAGATTTTCAGAATTCTCAGCTCTTTCCATTAACATATCAGAAAAAAACCACTACCTCAAGCTAATAGTTATTGCTGCTGACAGAATTAGATTTCTTTTGTCCCCGTCCGGATTAAATGCTTCAGTTTTCAGTGGGAAAACCTTTAAAAGAGGTTGAAGGGGACAGAGCAAGGACGAAAGATCACTGTGGAAAATTTCCAGGAATGCTGCAGCAGTCTCCATTCTCCTGTAACAGCTTTTGGTTGCTCCCTCTTGATAGTTTCTGTCTGCAGGGCTTTGGGCACTAGATCTAAATAGCTTATAAGCACTTGTTACGTTTTCCTATCCTTACAGAAAATCAGTCCCTTTTTGTAACAGGCGTATGACTAGACCCGGCTTCACGGGAGCAGGCTGGCCAGAAGAGGACAGCAAAGGAGTGTGAAAAAATATCTGTAGGAGAGGCTACATGGCAGAGCACTGGAGCTCTGGCCTGCTGCGCTTTTCCTCCCTCTACCACAGAGACACGTCAGAGCCTCTTTGCAGGACGGGACAGTCAAAGTACGGAAAATCTTGCATCAGCAACCATCCTTTCTCCAGTTCTTTGACAGGGGAATTTCAGAGCAAGATGACTTCGGTGCTGTGCTCGTGTTTTACGTGGCAAGTTCCTGTTCACATGATTCAGAGAGGAGGAGGTGAAACAGTGATACTTGCAAGTAAGCCTTTTTATTTCTCATTCTCTCCTTCAGCTCCCTTGCCATTGCTTCCTCAGATAGAGGATGTGAGCAAAGGATAAAGAAGAGTAACGGAGGTGCCGATGCTTTCAAATACATACGTCAAAGTTTATCACCTATCACCTTAGAGGATATGAAAAGGAAGCATGAAGAAGTAGAAAGTCCTGCCTGTTTGAAGCTTGCGTTAAAAGAACCAGCCTTAAGAAGAGAAAAGGACACCTTCACTGTGCCTGCTGCCAAGACAGAAATGACATCTGGTTACACAGTGTGTAATCAGATGTGTTTCCATTTGCAGGACTCCATCGTTCTCATACACTGAAAGAGAATATACTCCAGAGGTTCAGAAAACAGCTCAGCAGTGCTACTTATAAAGGGCACCATTTACTCATGCGGGGGTAGATGGCTGCATGTGAGCGCTGGTAGCATGTTCCTGACAGAGAAGAGGGTTTAGTCTTGTTATAGTGAAAAGAATCACTGAAAAACAGCACTGGACAAGAGGGAAATGAACCCATAGCCAAACACCTAGTGATGTGCACAAAGTTAATATAAAGCCTCAAGCTCTCTCCTGTAGAGAGCAGCTTTACAGTACCTGAGCAACTCAAAGCAACTCCATGCTGAACTACTCTCATTACACCCTTGTGTTGTCAGAAACGAGTAAAGAAATTTTCATGTAACGGATCAAAATTAGCCTGACAGGCAATAAACAGTCAATGCTCGTTTTCCCTCTTTATCAGCAATATATATAAACATTGTTAAAACTAAAACACTAAAACAAATAGCAATACTAAATCTATGTGGGATCAGCCTCCTAGTCAAATAAACAGTTCTTCCCTATGCTACAGAAGGCAGGAAAAATACAGTGCAAGCTGTTGTCCCCTAAGCCTATATATCTCCTGTGATGACCCACCCTGTATTTTGTAGCCACTCTCTCTCCTAAGAGACACAGTGCCATAACATATTCCAGGAACTGTTTATAAAAGGTGAGATCACGAGGGAACACTATCTCACCACGTGGTTTAGACATTCAATTGCATGGAAAAAACTTTAGAACAAATAGTTTCAGAAAAATAGGCTGAAATATGCTTTTTTTTTTTTTTTTTTTTTTTTTTCTCCTCCCCACAAGTACTTCCAGTCAGAGTTGGTTAATGAAAAATTTGCACAGAGATCCAACCCTAGAAAGGGAATTGTTTTCTTTGATTAGCTGAGTCAGCTGAGGTTCAATATAGGCATGTAGTAAGTGATATATTTTAAACCTTCTGTTTAAACTAATTATAATGCCTATTAATTAATATTAATTATACATTGGTTCCCCCATAAAATATGAAGTCAAAATATGAAGTTTCAATGAAGTCAACAAGAGCTATATGGATGATTCACTATGTTTTTTTGTACATACAGATTAACCTACTTGTGCTTTATTTTTCTTAACCATATTGTGTGGTTTCCCTAACAGTGAGTCCAAACACATGTAGAGCAGATTTCACTGAGACGTTAGACAGAACACCTGGATTTCAGCTAGATTTCTGCTGCCATCTACTTGCAAGTGGCTTGCTTCTACAGTATGCCTAATAAGCAAATGCTGTATGCTTCAAATACCAAGGGCAGTAAAATTAACTCAAAAAGTTTGATTGAAACCACTGAAATACAAGAATACAAGTGCAGTTACAGCAGAATACAAGTGCAGTTTCACCACAAAGATAAGCTCTAACCCTGTCTGTTCCTCACACACATTTTCCCTTAAGGGTTTAAAGATTACACATTATAGATCCACTCTTCTAGCTAGTCTCTTTATTTGTCTGCCAGGACAATGAGTATATGAGGTCAATCATTTACTCATAAACCCATTTTTGTGATAAAAAAAAAAATGGAGCTGGTTCCCGTTAGTGAACTACATCTAATGGAAAGGGGGCAGTATCATGAGTGAATTAGAAATGGAGGCAAAAAGATCTTTACAGGACAGGCGGTGTACAATCTGTGTGACAAGCTGCATTTAGTAAGCAGATTGCAAAACTGTGCACATGCACAAAACCTGAAATCCCTGTTTGTTACCACCGATGTTTGCAAAGACCAGACCAAAAGGGTTTCAGCTGGCACAAAGATTGCAGGTCGTTGACTTCTGGTTTTTATTCAGTGGTTTCAATGTAGCTACATTTATTTACGCTTGTTGCAAATTTGGCCTCATCTCTGCACTGCTACAGGAACCGGAGGGACACATTCTCTCCACGTGATGCCTGTTTTATGACTTATTTTTATGTGTTATGTTCTCAAGAGGATTTTCACGGGAGTTAAAACAGAAATACGTACACAGCAACATCTTCCTACCCCTACGCGCGCGCACCCCAGCATGACACCTGGATGCCTGCCTGGGCAGCCTGGCTCTGGTGGTGAAGCAGACATCTGCTTTTGTACCTGCTCATTCCACCCAAACACGTGCCCGTGCAGCCCATACACAGCATGCATGAGCACATGGGGATGTTCACGCCGCCAACACAGTGACTCTTCAGCCAACCTTTCTCCAGGCTCCCCTTAATGCCTTTTGCACTTAAGTCCTTCACACCACCCCTGAGAAGAGCAGCATTCACCCGTAAGTGTTGTACGAACCTTTGTTGGTAACTTCCCAAGAAACTTCAAAGAGCAACAAATCCTCCACTGGCAGGTCTTCGTCCTCCCACTGAGGAAGACCGTTCAGAGAGGTCATAGACAGGGATCTAGCGAGCGGCATGTTCTTCAGCGCTGTCGCGCTCACCACACAGGCCACAGGGGTTATCAGGGGTCTGGTCACCGCGGGGCTTCGCTGCAGTCCTGGCTGGAGCAGTCTGTCCACACTCTGAGCAGAAAATTCACCCAGGGAGCTGGGAGCTAATGGGTTTAAACTGTCTGACCACCGGCATTAAATTGGCTCAGTGAAATCCTCGGGGCTTGAGAAGCAGCTGCTGGTGGAGGTAAGAATTTAAGACCGCTCTGAGCAAGGGCTGGGGCGTTTTGGAGTCAGGCCGGTTTTCTCCCTCAGAGGGAGGTAAAAATCAGTCGAGAGCTTCCCAGCCACCGCTTCCAGTATCCACCACCTCAGCAGCAACTGAAACTCACCAGTTGTAAACACAGCACTGCTGTGAGCAAACTCCAGCTGGGAGGACACGCGGGCTCAGCCCCTGATTTGGGCCCGGCCTCCAAGTCCTCCCCTCAAGCCACACTCTTCCTGTTAACATTCACGGATCTTCCCTACCCCCTGCTTACCAGTGGGATAGGTAGACTCCTTCTGCATGACGTCTCTTAGGTGACTTCATTGGTTAAACACTGTTACGTATGCTTAATCAGCTCATCAATATATGAGCTTTCTCTCTCT